>UCOL01004393.1:0-14832 GCA_900474335.1 Ormyrus nitidulus
ATTATGTATGCTCATTCCTATGTATGAACTGTATATAATGGATTTTATATAATTTTGATCTAAAATTTTTACTTTTTTACGTGCGTTAACGCACGTGTAAGGATCCGTACCGTCTTTACATTCGGCCGTCGAAAGACGCGCGCGAGCGTAAAATAAAACGTTCTCGATTCACGTGTTTATAGACGCCCGCGGTGTTTTTTCTTTTTATTTACATAATTTTTAATTAATCGCCGATACCCGCCGGATTCACAAAGCCGATATAGATTATGTTTGCCAAAATCCGCGTCCGAACTCGTTAAATAACCGATCGCCGGAAATCAACAAGCATAATCGAGCCAATAAAGTGCGCGGGGAATACGGCTCGCGGCAAATATTTAATTAACTCCCGCGTAACGCGCGCCGCGCCCAATTAAAGACGCCGGCTGGGAAAGAGGCGGGGATAACGGACGAGAGGAGCCCATATTCCGTTCCGGCGAAAAAATAGGACTCCCGGATGGGCGCGCGTAAAAAAGAGAGCCTCCGGGACGCGCGCCGAAAACGAGAGAATCGGGTAAAACGAGAGTAGTCCCGGCTAAAACACGCACCCGTACACAGCGCCCACACCGCGCTACTAACTCATTCCTCGTCCCTCGGCCTCCTCTCTGCTATACTATCTGCAGGTTATTCCTTTTTGCTCTCCCGTCGGTTTAAGGGGCGCGCATTGTTAGTCCGTGGAAAATAACAGGAGCCATGAATTATCAATGGGTTGTTGTGGAGAGCGCGTTTTGTTTCGGCCGCGGGGCTATTATTTTGGTGTTGTACCGGGGAAATCCTGATTACGAAAATTGATAAGATCAATTATCAAATTGAATTTCTATTGTGCTTGTTCGAACGCGGTAGATAATGGTAGCTGCGTAAGCAGTTTTGGTTTTTTTTTTTTTTTTTTTTTTTTATAATTAGTCGAATATCCAATATTGCGAAGCAGAGTTGGCTGGAGCGAGATTTTTCGTGAATAAAATAGAATGTGAAACTTAAATTTGAGCAACATTTTGCAAACTCTAACCAATTATTTATAAAACAAATCAATACTTCGGCAACCATTTTAATCCTCGGTTGATGAAATTCGAATCGTCTGAACATCATTCGAACGTACACCTAATCTTCATTTAACGAAACAGCATCAAATAAAAGACTTGGGTACAGTAGTAGGCCACGAGAGCATTCCCCTAAAAATCAGGTAGCCCTTTTACAGCGTCCGCAGGCGCCCGTCACCTCGGACAACAAATTTACAACTCATAAAACTCGCATTACAGATCGGACATTGTGATACCCCCTTTATGCGCTCCTTTTTTCCTTCTTTCCCTCTCTCCGCCGTCCGCCCGGTGACTCTTTATTTTCATCCCGGACTCGCGGCCATTTTTGCCGGCGCGGGTGGAAAACCGTCACCTGCATATCGGCGGCTCTTCGATTTACGACGTATTTACCATAAATTACTCGGCTCTCGCGCAGAGACAGTCGCCGCGTTTTTTTTATGGCTCGTAAACGTTCGAACAACACCGTAAGCACTGAGCATTCTCTCTCTCTCTCTCTCTCTCATTCTCTCTGTGTGCGCTTCGGCCGTCGTGCGCAGGCGCGGAGACGTTGAAAAGTAGTCGCGAATTTCGTATAGGGACGCAAATGTGTAAACGCAAATAAACAGGAGCGCACCTGGCGCATGTAACCGCAACGCTCTCTCGCTGCAAGCGCATAAAACGGGCGGAGGTGGACTTGCTAGTTGTAAAAGTCGGTAAATAAAGGGTACTAGTTTTTGGGTGCTGCTCAGACGCATTAAATAAAATACTACTTTATATGTGTAAAGCGCTTGTGGAAGAAAGTTAAATAAATTGCCGGGAAATCAGTTAACCGCAGATATAATGTGGAGTGCTTTGAGTTCCGGAATTGCTTTTTTAAGAATGTTTGTAAATAATTTACTGCGAAATCGAATAAGCACGAGGTTTTAAATATCAGATTCCTCCCACGATTATAAAATGAGAGTTTACACAAATTTTCGTATAAAATCCGTTTCAAAAACACATGAAATTTCGAGTTCAACCACCTCGCTTAATATTTATCTCGCTTTGCATAAAGTCTTTCTTATTAATCCAGCCCGAAATCACAGGGCATTTGCAACAAAAACAGCGAAAGAATTCCAAGCACAAGAGCCGGCCCAATAAACAAACCTCCCAAAGCCCCGCAACACCTCTCCTAACTCAGCTCTCGCTTCCTCAGCAGCCTCCCAAAAACCTTCCCCTCCGAGTGCGCAGATCGGCCGGTATATATTGGGTTCGATGGGTCGACCGCCTCAATTGGCTGTATAAATACAAGCGGCCCGACTCGGGGGCGTTAAATCACGGCGGCGGCTGTTCGTAATGGAGGATTATTGCGGTGCGCGCGCGACGATGAGCGACGCGAGCGCAATAAGCCCGCACGAAGCCGTTTATTAAGGAGCGCGCTCGTTTTATACACAAGCCAACCCCCCCGGTCGTATCGACAGGCAAGAGGGCGAGCGAAATATTAACCGCGACGTGTTTACGATCGCCCGGCTGCGGAAAATTTGCGAGCTCTGGAGGAGACGGAGGAGGTAAATAAGCTGGATTACGACAATTGCGAGATGTTCCGTTTTGGGGGTTCGGGGAGGTTTTTTCGCCGAGGTCGATGACGGTGCTTGTGTCTTTGATTCTTCTGACAATTGCAGCTTCGTTTTAGGGATTTGTAAAAATTTCGTTCAGAAAATTCGAGATTTAAACTCGTTCCACTTTAAAAGATTTTTCGAAAAACTCCCCGACTACTCGCCAGAGCATTTCGAAAATTTTCGCTCTTTCGCGAAAAACTGACGAGGGAGACGACGAAAAAAGCTTCGAACATTTTTCGAAAAGAGGTTCTCAACCTCCCGAGCCTGGATCCACCCTTGAAAATACACGGGGAGGTATTTTCATTGTTCGCACGGTGGTGAATGTTTGCACAGACGGCGGAAAGGCCTCTACTCCTCGTCCTGGCTCTGGGTGTAGCTTTGCTTGCTCTTCCGTTTATCCTGCCACTCATCTTCTTCTGCCGAGTTCGTGCAATCTTTTTTCCAATTGTTCAAATTGATTTCAAAGTCGGGGTTCTTTGGGCAGGTGGATATGTAGATTTATTTTTTGATATCGCTCAAAGTTTTGCAATGGTTTTTTAACGTCCATTGGGCGACGACACGTAAGCTAATAGTTAAAGGTTCTCGAAGAATATGCGATTTTTCACATTTTGATTAAAGGTTCGACGCTCATTCGACCCATCCGGTTGGATAGATATGAGCCGAAGATTTTGTAAAATAGAGTTTGCCTAATAAGAAATGAGGCGTTCCCCTAAAAAAACGACATTACTTCGTATGAATAGGTCAAAACGTAGCACGGACACGATGGTCTATTTTTCTTCGCGAAAGCCGTAGTTACTCACGTTTATACGTCAGTGCCATATTTCACGACACGTACATTACTGCTCACTAAATTTCTTTCTTCCATTCGCATTCTCTCTTTCACATGCACAAACATTGATCATTTCTTCATTCCCCTCTCGCTCTCCGCGGGCTTCCATCTAACACACTGAAATTCTTATCGGTCACTCGCTGTCCATCGTCTACTTTTTCACGCTTTCGCACTTTATCTTTTCCCCTTCGTGCTGCTCTTTTTTGCCTTTCCGACTCTCTCTCTCTCTCTCTCCCCCGCTTTTGACCGCCACGTCGATTCTTTTATCTATACGTATTACGTCGGCCGTTCGATTCTCAGTTCTTTTGTACTAAGCTTCGTTTTGTAAAAAAAAAAAAAAAAAATTCTCTCGCTTTGCTTTCCCGAAGCTCAAAGTTTTCTTAGCCTTTGGCAACTTTATCGTAAAAAATTTAATCAAGGGAATTCAGGTCGCTCCATTTTCGCTCGAAAGTTGGTAACACTTGTTTTGAAGCCTTTCAAGATTTACTCGCGAATCAATGATACCCCATTTTTCCGCCGTTCGTCAGACCTTCATTGCCGCGCGTTACGTTTCAACGCTCGGCCGGCGGAACTTCGGAAAAATGTGCATAACGTAATCCAAAAACGTCAGCGGGAAACGCCGGAGGGAATAACAGTAGAAAAGTTATATCCCGGCAAACAAAGTACCGGGTCAGCGATTCCCTCTCACTCGCACAGCCGAGAGTACTCGGCGTTTCTCCGACGGGTCAAAAAAAAATTACAACACCGCACGTTTTCCACCGGTTTTCCACGGCGCAAAAAGTATTTTCCTCCCCTCCGCCCCGACGAGGTTTACGCGGCTAGGGGAGAAAAATATATATAATGTAGCTCGGGATTTTTTGAAGCTCGTTGCAGCTTGGCTTTTCCCGCGTTTAAAAGCGAAAACATTGTTTATTAAAGGGATGCAGCGTCGGGATTTGCAGGCGAAAAAGTTAGAGCGGACACGGCTGCAAAAGAGAATAATTAACAGAGAAATGCGGTGCCTGTAAAGAAGTAATTAAAAGTTACAAGAGCAGAAACTCATGACCCTGCCGAATTAATAGTGACTCGTGATACTTTAACTATCGCTGCTTATTTGGGATTTCGTATTTGCTGCAGATTAATGCATGAAATTGAAGCTGCTACATAGTTAAAATATTAAAATGTATTATAAAGTTAAAAATACTTTAAAAAGCTGTTTGTCATGCTAATAAATTATTTTTTTCCGTTTGTTTCAGGTGAGTTTGTAAAATGTTACCAACCGGAATGTTCTCAGATTGCACGTAAGTTCATACACTTAAGTGCACTTTTGTTTAAACTTATCAATTCTTGAAGCGGCGCATGACCGCGCTGTAATTCAATTCCGCGTCCCCAAACTTTCTCCAACTTCCATCAAAACACCTTAAAGAATTCACGAAATCTAAACTCGGTCACGCCGGACTTAGCTTATCATTGAACCCCCCCACTCCCCAAAAAAGAAAAACCAGCCGTCTCGTTCCAGCGCGTCCGACAAACTTTTCCCCGTCCCCCCGCAATTCTCCCGCGAATTTTCAAGAGAGAGAAAGGGCTTCTCGATCAATCTCGCTCTCTTCCGGCTCTCGCGCCCTCGGAATTTATTTCCCGATGACCTCGTTACGCGACCTTACCCTCTCTCTCTCTCTCTTCTCTCGCGGAATGACGCGATCGCCGAGCCGTTTCTAAATCCATTTCCGACGCTTCGTCCCTTTGACTTCTGCCGGTTGATTGAAACGTAGTCGCCGGGAGTGAGGAGCAGGAACTGACGGAGTGCCGAGCGTGTGCGACAGGAAGCTGGAAGGAAGCTGGCGTCAACGTGGCGAGTCGCCTCTGTATACGTTGCGGATAAATGACGTTGACTGAAGAAATTTCAGAGGGGGGCTCCCTTTTTATTTTGGATTTGAAAGCACAATAAACAGACGTATTTCTGTAATTTACAGCGCTTAACGCTGCTTTGGTGTACGTCCCGACAGATGAGTCATAATTGACGAAATAAAGTCGTGATTCGAGAAACTCCAACGTGAAAGTTTTAATTGGTTAATGGCGCGGTTTACCGAGGCGCCGCGACTATTTCCATCACGTGCGGCATGAAGGCAGAAACACGTGTGTTTCCACGTACCTCTCGGATGCGAAGGAAACTGGCGCCAAGGTGCCTGATGAAATCCAGGCCGGTAAATAAATCGAATTGGCTCTCGAGACTCCGAGTTCTTGTTATTCAATTGTTCTCTGCGTACGCGTACTTGATAAAAAAAAACAGTGACTTCCGTCAACTGAAGTCAGACGGGGATGAAAAATTATTTATGCGGCCGAGCGCGCCATCTCAAAATAAAGCAATCTCAAGCTCCAGAAAATAAAGTCGGCGAAGCCCCGCGTCAGCCGGAAATTGTTGTGCAGCCAGTGTTGCTCTCCCATCGACGCGTCTCGCAATAAACGGGTGTAAAGTAAAAAAAAGGGACGCCGCCGTCGTCGTCGTCGTCTCGAGAGAGAGAAGAGAAGAGGAGGGGTGGCGGTCCGGGGCCGCCGGCAAGGTAACCGCGCGCCGGTATGCGATCCTCGAATTCTTTCGTCCGATCGAGGCGCGGGGGCATTTAGCGCCCCTCCCCCACTGCCTGACTTATTGTTTTGTAGTGGCGCGACGCGCAGCTGCCGGTAGACGCTCGTAAATCCATATTACCGGCGACCTTTTCATTCGTCCTGCTTGTACTTCCTGGTTGAGGTTAGGTCTCAATCCGTGGGCGGAAGGTCCTGGGGTGCGGCTTGCTCGGGGAAAGTTAATTTGGGTGGACGGTCATTTTGGAACGCGGATGGTCGAGGTAGTTGAGGATTTCTGAGATTACTAGAATCTACACGGAGAACAATTTCGGACAAAAATTACAAATAAAATTCGGGTAAAAATTAAACTTAAGAATATTAATTCAGGACCTTTCTCATATTTGACTAAACTTTGAAGATGCCGGTATGGTAATTTTGTCTACTCATTTTAATGAGCATCATTTATCTGTATAAAAAATTGAACATCAATGACATATGTAGAATATAATTTATTTATTAAGCATTTGATTATAATTTTAATTACTAAAGATATTAAAAACATTTTTTGCTATTATCAATTTTACATAAATATAAAAACTTGATCTATTAAATATTTTATACAACTAGGGATAAAATTCACCCTACTGTCAAAATCGCCCGAATTTCACTCAAATTTAGGGGTAATTTTTATCCAATTTTCCTACATGTATAAATCTCGATGCCCCGCGCGTCTTCTGTTAAATTTTCATTAATTGAGTTTTAACTGTGCAGCAACGCAATTTGAACATTTCGATATCGCAAAATAAAGAAGCATCGATTTGAATCGGAGAACCGACGCGTACTCATGTGTACAAAGCAAATTGATGACGGCAGAAATTCGTAATTAGCTCCTTTTGAACGACGCAGAGGCATCAAAAGCCGAAAAGAGCAAATGGAAAAAAGATTGTTGTACACTTCCATTACGTCAAGCACCATTTGCCCGCTGCGCAATAATCACGAAGAGCCGCGCAGCCAGTTCCGCGAACGACGTTTTATACAAAAGATGAAAGTAGAAAAAAAGCCTGCAGCCCCGGCGGAGGCACGCACACACACACTAACTCGCAAAAAAATTGCATCGGATGCACGCGCAAACAGAGAGAGAGAGAGAGAGAGAGAGCAGAGGCAGGGGGGGAAGAGGGACGAAAAAAGAGGGTACTTTGAAAGAAATTTATCCGAAAGGAATGGAATAACGCACGCACGTCGATCCTCATCCTCCCGCCGTTTGTTCCCTCTCCTCCTCCTCCTCGGCAGCGTTAATCCCCCGCTGCTGCTGCTGCGTGTGTATTTTATTAATTTTTTGCTGCTTTTTGCGCCTGGCCTTTCGTGCCTCTCGCCGCGGAAAATGCTAAGCGAAGTGTTAAACGAACTCCTCCCCCTCCCGACGCTCGACGAGCGCATTTTAAATCAGCCTGGAGTTGATATATCAAGGTGCTTAACGATTAACGCGGGTATTCTCTTTCAGAATGGCTTATTAGTCTGGAATTTAGGTGATTACGGGGTCGCGAGAAGAAAATCGGCTTGATTGATCTATTGATTATTAGTTGAGGATAGTAATAAGGTAAAGAAGAACGAGAGTTTACTACGCGCATTTTTCCGAAACACTCTTTGGTTTTTACAATCGTGTTTTATTTTCTGCGAGCTTCGCAGCAGTCCTAGCCGGTCTATTCGGTGACTTTTTGTTATTTTTAATGGCTCCAGTCCGCATTTGCGGGAGTAATACCGCGCTTAATCCGCATTCGCGACGGATTAATGCGCATGGCCGCAAACCAACTAACCCACGCGCCTCTCCGCCTCTGTCCTTTTCTCTCGTCGCGTCGCTCTCTTTGTTTCGCGGCTTTTTGTTCTTTAAATATTTTAGCGACTCAATAACGCGAATTCTTCGGAGAGCGTTTAAAAATTTTACTCTTAATTACGCAGCTTTCGACTCCCCTGCCGATTAAACTCGTTTCTCCGAGTACTGATTAGAAAGCAAATAAAATCATCTCCCGTCCGCGAGGGCAATTTAATCGATGCAAAAAACCAGCGGCGTTTCTTCGTCCCTGCCCTTTCGCTCGCAGTTTACGACGTCATCCCGCGTGTCAGGTGCGTCCTGCCCTTTTCCGTCTCAATCTCTCTCTCCCGCCGTACGCACGCTCCCAAATGTCGAGGTTAATTAACGCTAAAAGGAAGCGGGCGGTGGAACGCGGCAGAGAAAAAGTGTGGAAATCGCGAAACGAGGCGGAATTGGATAATCTGCTTTTCCTCTCGTCCTCCTCCCGCCCCCCCGCGTCTATTTTGTTTTTACGTTCGAGCTTCGGCGCGGCGACCTCGTTAGTGTTCCCCCCGAGCTGAAAAGGTGGCCTCTTGATTACTCGCTCGCCCGGCGTCAAGTTTTAATAAAAGAAATTTCGCCCGGCGCTGCAGCGCCGTGGTTTTATGCATCTTGCCCCCTCGCGACAATGAGGAACGAGAGCGAGAGACATCGAATTAAAATTTCATCTTCCGTTGCTTGATTCGGCGGAATTTTTATTCCAACGAAGAATAATCGCGAGATTTTTATTCTGCTTTTCTAGTCTTCGTTAAATATTCTTATTGTTTGTTAAATGTTGGTACGTATTTGAACACCCCAATGGGTGTTATTCCTGACGTTATCTCAAGTATCCCTTCATAGTAAGTAATAAAGATATTGTTTATAACTTTTCTGCAATCGCTCGCGTCCAGATCAGTGTTCGGATCAGGCAGCATCTAACATTAATTTAGATAAAAGTCCGCCTACAACCCCCGGCCGCAGCGCTGAACAAACGACTTCGACATCATGCACGGGCAGTATAATGGTCTCTGCGCATCTATAATAAATACATGGGGAGCGTAGAGTTTCCAAGTCGAGCGCATCGAAGGAATATTATGATGCATTACGCGGTTGCCAGCAGAGACCACCGACGCACAACAAAGCCCATTTTGCAATCAATATAACGCGTTTCGCGCGAATTGTCGAAAAAGGCAGAGAGAGAAATCGCAGGAATCCTCTCTCTCTCTGTCTCCCTCCTAAGCGAGAGGGGACTTCCGCGTTTACGCCGTCTTTCCCACGAGCGATCGGCAATCTCTCTCTCCTGGCGGCTCTTATCTTTTACGGCTTTTCTTCCTATCATTATCCCTCTTCATTTGCCTCCCCCACCTTCCGCCATCCTCCAACTGCGCTTGCATCTCTCTCTCTCTCTCTCTCGGCGGGCTGAATCGGCGCATCGACGTTTTTCAGCATCGAGCCCCCTTATTTCCATTATAATGCGCGCAGGATGCACCGCTCCTCGCCTCGCCATGGGAAAGAGGAAGAGAGAGGCGCGTTTTCACGCCTGCGCGGAGACGCACATGTCGCGTGTCGGGGCGGGAGGGAGGGAGGGAGGTGACATGCTCTCGCGGTGGCTGCGTACAAGCCTCGCTGGAATTGCGCTCGCCGACGTTACATCAAGGGGGGGCCAGCAGCAGCAGCGGTCGCGGAAGGCACGGCTGAACTGGTGTTCGCGACCGCCCATGTAAGAGCGGGGCTCTCTTTTCTTCCTTTCGCTTTTTCCCGGCTGTCGGCGTTGTTTGGACGCGAGCTTCCTTTTCCGTTTTCGGTGCCCGCGAGCAGAGGGGGGTTTGATAATCGGGACTGTACGGCGTGCCGCTACGATTCTCCGTACGAGCCGCGATGGAATTCGTTTGTCTCGGCTGATTCGATCTGATAAGGATTTTGTATTACGCGCGGGTATATTGTTTTCTTGGCGTTTGCGGACGTTAATATTGTAATAAAATTATCGTGACGATGCGAAAATTTTTTTAGTAAGTCATTTATTCTTCAGCAGTTGCGATAAAACGCTGCTGATATAAAACGCATTTAATGTTTTAATTTTTAAAGGAGCTGCATTACCGCTTAATGGCATACATAGTTTCTTTTCCGATGCACGAATAATCTCATGTTCTTATGTGATCGTAGGTGCAATCATTATAGGTGTATGCCTCAATATTCTGGAACAACGCTCGAAAACGCGGGTTCGAATCCATGAAAATATCAACCAGATCTTTCGATGACGGGTGTTGTACCCATTCTCGCTTACAGAATATTTTACCTCTTCTCGCAGAATATCTCCCCACAAACGAAACACGGAAACACGTACCTGCTCGCCCTGCGACGCACGCCTGCGCACCTTTCGCTCAATCGGCCCAACCATATATCCATCCCCAAGCTGCGACTTATTACGGACGCCGCCGCCTGCATTTTTTAGGACGACATTAGCCGCGTTTTCTTTTTCCGCTCGCACGCCTGTTTGCCCAGTGTCCAGCCGCTTTCTTGCCCATCCCCTCGCGTGTCCTTTGTTCCGCTCGTGCCCCCCCCCTCCCCCTCCCACCGACGCCGCCTTTTTGCTTGCACTTCTTCTGCCCGCTTCTATGACACTCGCCCCGCGCCGCCGCACGAATTTAAGTCGAGCTGTTATTAAGTGCAAGGGAGGAGGAAACTACTCTTCGGGGGGGCTGGCCTGCGTAAATTGAAGTCTGTTTCGTGGTCGCGGCTGGATTACAGAGCAGAAGACGGCAGCTTGAGAGGGGTCGTTTTTGGGTTTTTGTGACTGCTCGTTACCTGGTTAAATATTCAGGAGCGGTTTTGGGACGCGGTTGACAGCGATCAGTGGACAAAACAACCGGTAAAACTTATTTATTAAGTTTCATGTGGATGTACTTGCAGGTCTTCCCTTAAACAAATTATCAAGTCTAAAATGATCGAAGGGTCAAATGTACAAGATCAAATATGCATGTATATTTTAGCCGATGATGCTGCGATTGTTATTTGTGGCGATGATGACATGTTTAATAGAATATCCTTAATTAGATGTGCAGAGCTGTAATTAAAGCGGCATTTAATTAGTAACAAGTAAATTGAACATCTTTGTGTCTATTATCCAACTCCTAATACGTGTATCGATCAACCGCGCACAAATATAATAAAGTGCATCTATTTTGAAAAGTTCCATCACCAATGAATCATCCTCTCGCTGTCAAGACATCAAATTAAATTTCATTTAATACCATCTCTACACTGCCTATTAGACAATTGCAGCATTGTAATTACGGCATTGATTGTTTAAAGTTTATAGTGATAACGTCAACTTCGAACGATAATAGTAATATCACGTTCCGGCGAACAATAACGTAATCGATTCGCATTACATTATTTTGAATTATAGACAATGAAGCTCTTTCTCGAATCCGATCATCGAACTGTCAAAGTTCCGAGTAATTAGATTATTAATATAACCGGCGTCGGAACCAATTTACATTTCAGATGTGCGAGATGCAAGTTTGAAATTCTGTATCAGTATATTCCCGTGATTTATTATTCATACTAGAAATTCGAAATAGAAACCATAATCACCTTTAAAACTGCAGTTTTTGAATTATCATCGCTAAAACTTTCATTAAAAGTGAGTTTTAATATAGATTCCTAATAAATATTTATGCACTCTTAGCTTTTACTTTTTAATCGGCACTTAAATACATATAAAACGTCAGCTGCTCGTGAATATTCATGCAAGAACCAGCGGACATTAACAAACGAAATCGCAATCTGCAAAAATGGTCGGTAGATTCCGCATTAATTCACCAAACCGAATATCAAGCATCGAAAGACATCGGAGAGAATCGGAAGGTTAGGTGTCGGCGCTCACCTTTGAGTGCGTTTACCTGTACGGCGTGACGCTTTGCTCGTAATGTGGACGTCATGCCAGCCGCGCGTTTATCTCGAATTAAAGCAGCCTGTCGCCTCTCATGAATAATGTAAATCTGCCTGGCTCAGGAGCTTTTGTTTTTCCCGGCTCTTCTCTATACCTGGCCGCGGCAAAAAAAGGGCGATATTTCCGCGGATTGAATCTGTCGAGAAGTCGGCTCGATCGCCCAAACAAATCAGGCGCCCAATTAAAAGCGGGACGTCAAAAGCTCGATCCCGCTCGCGGAAAAATCCGAGCGGCAGCAGCAGCCGGCAGCGTTGCGAACAATGCGAGCGAGCGGGGTAATCCACGAGTGGCCGAAAGCCGAGACGTCGCAATTGTCCGTCCGTCCCACTGTCTGCGCGGACGTGCCCCCCTTTCCTTCCCCCAGGCGGTGAGGCGCGTTTAGTTTCAGCCGCGTCTCTGTCCTGGCCGACCTTGCAGCGTTGCATCCTCTCCGCTCCGAGCCGACGCTGCCCGAGACGTCTCGCGCCCTCTTTGTGCCCTTTGAGCTGCCTCGGAACTTGGCTTGGCTTTTTAATGTCTGGGCTGCTCGGTGTTTGAGAATTTAGCTGCTCGAATTAGAATGTCGGGGGGGATTCTAATTTGCTGATGAGGCACTTCGAATTGCCTTTGTTCGAGCGAAACTACGGAAATAGATTGTTATTAGCGTAAGGTGAATGTTAGAAACAATGGGGGGGGGGGGTATTTTACCCGAAGGTCCACAATTCCAAAAGGCCAAAAAGTAGAAGGTACTTTTGTAAAGTTCAAAATCCAGAAAATCAAGTTTCAAAAGTCTTTACATTATAATGTATTAATTAGGAAAATGAAAATCCTAAATGTGCAAAATTCCGGATGTTGAAAATCAGATGGTATATAATTGCAAATATTAAAAATCAAAAGTGAAATATCCCAAAAAATAAAGATTCACGTTTTATACGATAAAGTATTGAAATTTCTTGTAAGCTCTTTGCTTTCAAAAAAACCTAATCCAAAAGCAGGCGCAGCCCCTTTAACCGGATTTAATTTCGCGTCCTCTCAACGACCAAAGTTCCGAAGGAAAGCAGCCGCCGCGCGGCCTAACGACAGCCGCCTTATTCCTAAACATCTCCGGCAGCTCGTCCGGTAACGCAATTCGCGAACCTTTCGCCGGGCGCCGCCGAAATAAACCCGACTCCCTCCGCATATCCAGCGGCGCGAAACTTTCTTATCCGCGCGCGCTTGCAAAGCGTTTTCATCCTCCTCCGGGCTCGCGTCGCTCTTAACTTATGCGCCGAAACGAAATTCAAAGTTTCCGCGCGATCGTGCAGCTGCATCTCGGATCAAGGCGCGGGGGGGCGTGTGTGTGCAAAAACTCGCGGAAATGAAAGCCCCGCTCCCCCCGCGTTCGCTGCTCGTATGGATCTTCCAGCGAGTACCGGAATTATTAGCGCTGTTTCGCGGAGCGAGGAAAAGCGTTCGGAGGAGGCCGAGCCTGACGATCCTTTGTTGTAAGCTGTTCGAAGGCCGTAACTGAGATGGAGATTTTGTAGTTTTCGGCTGCGGGGGTAAGCGGTGGGTATTTTTTTTTTTTTTTTTTTTTTTTTAAGGTTTAGGTGTCAAGAGTAGAGCTACTATTTATTTTTATAACTACTTAAATCTAACAGATGACGTGTATATAAATGATGTTTTTTTATAAAGTATTTAATAATTATTTTATTAGGAATACAAATTCAATGTTTGATACACACTTAAAAAGAAGAAAAGGAAAAATAACGATTCCAATCGCTGGTAATTTCTTGTAATCCAAGCTAACGGCAGAAGAGGGTACCTTACGAAGTTAAAACGTGTTTTTTGCCTGTATACTCCGCAAGGGGGAAGTTTAGTTATCAAGAAGCTTTCCGCAGTTTCCAGGAAGACCAGAACTTTAAGTTCGGAAGATACCGATGAAGAAATCTCCGTAATTACAGAACTCATTACAAAGACCAGAAAACTGAGATCTTTAAAGTCAGAACGAAGAAAGCAGATTAAATTTTATAATGCTTTTAACGCGCATAATTATTTAGTTATATTTTTTTTTTCATTTTTTTATTTTTTTTATTTTTTTTTTTTCATATTCTTTTGATGAAGATTTTAATGCTTGAGCTAATTAAAATTGGTTTTACGTGAGTTGCAGTTTTAAATTTAGCTCGTAAGATACAGTAACGAGAGACGTAATTAAAAGACTTCTAGGGTTTGAAGAGATCAATCAAGAAAATAATTACACTGAAGGGGATGTAAGGTTCAATTAATACTGCCTAAGGAGATTTCATGTTCAGGAATTCTCGTTCATTTTTCAAGCAGTTTTTAATCATTGAATCGTTACATTTTTTAATATTAAATTTCCAACTAAAATTTAGATTTTTAAACGCAAAATGTGTCTGCTCCTCATAGTTTGTTATAGAATTTCATCGCCGAAAGAAAAGAAAAGCCCTTTAGGTAAGAAGCCAAGCAGAGGCGCGAAACTGGGCCAAATTAAAAAAGCTCCCCGGGGGAGAGAGGTCCATTACACCAGCGGAGCAATCCCTGCGGAATTAAAAAAAAAAACCATTGGATAATTTTTAGCTAATTTTTAGCTAATTAATTACCAAAAGCAATAATTTCTAACCAGTACCGAAAGCCCGGTACCCCCCTAGGTCAGCTAGCGAAATATTTACGCCAGCGGAACACGGCATAACTCCCGTGCTATTTATCCAAAAGTAACTTAATGCGGTGCAAAATTTTTGGCTCGACAAGTACTTTCTTATGTACCAACCAGAAATATCAACGATTTTTATTTTCCTGCAGTGACGTCAACGTGAGTGAGTGTCTCCGCCAAAAAATCATGGAAATACAAATTTGACTTTGCTACTACTTCAGACAAATTGAATAAATTAATTGCTAATAATAATAAACAATTAATTACACTCCTTAACCTCGCAACCCAGGGAATTATTAATTAATAATAAACAAATATTTAATCAATTAAACTGTACACTCCTCAACCACGCAACCCGGGGGAAAGCATTATTAACGAACGAGTAATTACACAATAA
>UCOL01004394.1:0-14846 GCA_900474335.1 Ormyrus nitidulus
CGTTATGCATTCGTATCTATTCCAATCAATTTGATTTGCATTATTAATAAGTTTTTTGTAATTGGATCGATAGTTGTTTATTTTTTTCCCAGTATGGTTTATTTTTAGATTACTATTTTTTATTTCCAATAATAGAGGATAATGATCTGTTATTGGAATCATTAATTTGATTGATTTAGTCTTTATTGTTTCGGTTTTAATAAAAATATTATCGATACATGTTCCTGTATTATCAGTTAGATTATATGGTCTTGTTGTATTAGTAAAACTCGGGATAAAATCTCTTTCTAATAGATTGCTTAGAAATTCATTACTTATAGGATTTATTTCCTGAATATTTATATTAAAATCTCCAATGATAATATGGTTTTTGATTTTTCTTTTTTGTTGTAAGTCTTAAAGTTTTTGTTAAATTCAAGACAGCTCATTCCATGCGATCTATACAAAGATGTTATTTCAAGATTACTATTATTTATTAACAGTATTTTTATGTTTAAAATATTTAGCCTGTCAATTTCGATTATTTCGTTGGAATGTGTTATGCACTCATTTACGTATACAACTATTCCGTCATTTTTGTTAATTTCCCCGAAATTGTAATGCATAGAGTAACTGTTTATATTATAGTATAAATAATGTTTCAATTTCCATACCTCCGTACATACAATAATATTAGGCTTGACCTTGAGACCCTTAATTAAGCTTTGTATATTTAAATATACAATTAGATTACTATTATTTTTTAAATCTTTGTTAAAAGTCTCAAGATCATTATAAATTTGTTCGTACTGTAATATATTATCTTGTAGTTCTTCGACGAAACTGGTATGCTGCTCCATTATAATTTTGTTTCTTGTGTGTGTGTTTCTTGTGTAGGTGTGGTTTGGTATGATGAGAGTTTGCTTGTTTGTTGATGTGGTCCTGATTGACGAAGAGATAAGCATGTGCTCGTTCTTTTTATCGTGTTATGTATATTTCGGATGAAACTTGATTGATTCTCTTGATTACTTGTTTGGTTGTTCCCTTGATTATTTGTTTATGTCCTTCGTATTGCCGCTGATGTCGGTGGCAGCATACATAGAGCGACGTTAAATAAGATTAAAAGACAAATGTATTTTATTACTCCTTCATTTTTTTTTTTTTTTTTTTTGTTTTGTTTTAGTCTTTTAAAATGCCAAGAAAAAGAATAAACGACTCTACTCCGTACAGTGCTAGACATATTCGTAGGTTAGCAAAATTACATTGTGAAAAAGATTTAAGCGACGCAGAGAATATTACTGCAAGTAAGCGTGAATCTTTGAACGAATCAGATAAACTGGACAAACCAGAAACAGCAAAAAAAACAGAAAGTGAGTTATGTGAACAAAGTCCCTTGTCAACTGCTGAAGATCAAGATGTAGATGTAAATTTGGATACTACAAATTATAAAGTTAATATTGAATGTGAAGTGAGTACAATTCTTAATTATGAACAGGATTGTTCTGAGCATAGTGAGTTTGCTGAACATAGTGATAATCACGATCTAAATAACCCATTAAGAAACTCAGATGATACAGATGATGAAAATTCAGATAATATAGATGATGAAAACATACATGATAAAGATGATGCGATTAGCGTTTTTTCTGACGATGTTTATCAGTTTAGTGACAGCGACTTGGATAGTATTCCTGATATTGACTTTGATATTGGCGATGATTACAATGATATTCTTGAAGATCCCAAAACGAATAAAGATAAAAATTTTCGTAATGAATTACTGGAATGGGCAAAAAATTTTCGAATACACCTCAATGCTCTTAGTGGATTATTAGTAATTCTTAATAAGTATACTGACGTGAAATTTCCTAAAACTGCGAGTACTTTTTTAAAGACACCTAAAGTTACAAACCTTATTGACATAGATAACGGTCAATATTGTCATTTAGGACTTAAAAGTTGCGTCGAAAAAATTATTAAATTGCGTATTGCACTTAAGAAAAAATCAAACGAAGTTAAGCTTCTATTTAATATTGATGGTGCTCCGATCACTGGTGATTCATCTGAAAAAGGTTTATGGGTTATTTTAGCCAAAGATATGGAAATGGACAATGTATATCTCATTGGTGTTTATCATGGTGCACAAAAGCCGAAGGATCCCAACGAGTTTTTAAAACCACTTGTAACAGAGTGTATTGATCTTATTAATAATGGGTTTGTTGTTGATAATAAATTATACCAAATTATATTTCATGGATTAATATGCGATGCTCCAGCAAAATCTTTTGTTTTATGTACTACATATCATAGTGGTTACTCCAGTTGTAGCAAATGTTTAATTGTAGGGCATTATTTCAGAAGTGTCTATTTTTCAATACCAGGTATTGAAAATTTAAAACGGTATTGTAATATTTGGTTAAGAACTGATATTGATTTTAAAAATCTAAAGTATTTAGAAGAATATCAAAAAAAAGAATCCATTTTAAATAAGTTGCCTAATGTAGGTTTAGTCTCAAACGTACCTTTGGATACTATGCATTTAGTATATTTAGGAGTTATGAAACAGTTGATGAAAATGTGGATAGGAAATAAACCTGTAAAAAATAAGCAATGTAAATTATCTTATAGTCAAATAACAATAATTTCAGATAGGTTAGAAAGCTTAAAAAACATTTTGCCTTTAGAATTCAACAGGCGTTCAAGATCATTGACTTACTTAAAGCAATGGAAAGCTACAGAGTTCAGGCATTTTTTACTCTACTTTGGCGCTTTTATTTTAAAAGATATTTTACAACCAGCGGTATACGAAAATTTTTTAAAGTTACACGTTGCAATAATAATACTTTCTAATAAATTATTAGTGGGAGATATAGAAAATGTCGATTTTGCTGAAAAATTATTGATTGACTTTCTTTATGGGTTTCAAAAAATTTATGGCAAAGAAAACGTTACACATAATGTACATAATTTGTTGCATATATGTAAAGATGTTAAAAAATATGGTTCTATTGAATTGTACAGTGCTTTCCCTTTTGAAAATTACATTTGTTTACTAAAAAAGTTAATACGAAAAGGAGATAAACCGTTGCAACAAATTGCTCGAAGACTTTCAGAATATGAAAAAGTATTTGATATTAAAAATTATTTAGACAAAGATGAATTTCAATTACGAAAACTACATTACAATGGTATTTTACCTAATGATCGTGAATATGAATCTCAATATAAGACTGTAATTGGGCAATCATGTACATTAGATATTAGTGATAATAGAAACAATTGTGTAATGCTTTTAGATGGTTCAATCATTAATGTATTGAATATTGCAATAAATAACAAAATCGTGTATATAGTAGGCCGAAAATACGAGTTCAAAAAGGATCTGTTCAGTACGTTAGATTTGAAAAGTAGCTTATTAGGTATTCAAATTGTATCTGAATCTAATGTTGTTGAAAGTTGGTCTTTTAATAATATAAATGCAAAAGTTTTTAAAATTGCTTGCACAGGTAATTGTTATATAACGTATCCAATTCTTCATACATTCGAATTATTTAAAAAAAATATATCTTTGAAACAGTAATTATGATTTGTCAAATAACTATAACTGATAATACTCGATTTCTGTTTAAAAATTTAATAAATTAAATCACTAACATCAATAAAAAAATTTCGGCACTTTTATTAAAATTGTTAATAACATTTATTATAATTGTTAATTAAATGTAATGTTATTATAAATAAATTAGAAAATAAAAATTTTTGTACGTCAGTTATATTCAAACCCTCATTCCTCTGCATGCCAGTCGAACGCTAACCACGTAATTACACACGTGATGTTACTTGAGTACAAAATGTTATAAAATTTTGGAACTGGTTCATTCCTTATTCACTTCCGAAAGAACTGGTTATTTGAAGCAATAAAATGATAATATAAAAAAATAACTTACAATTCAGTTGCATAAAGTAAAAAGAAAATAATTGAATCGACATTGTAAAGATGTTTTTATAATTTAAAAACAAGATAACCAACAAGAGATACTCAACAATTTAAGTCTGAAGGACTTTCCTGGAAAAATCAAGATCTTTTGGCTTTCTGCTCCAGTTAGAAATTGATCCTTGAAATGACCTCTAGAGTCAACTTTGACCACAAACATAAAAGGTCATCAGAACCTAAAATTTAGCTCTCTCATAATTCAGGATCAAAAATAGAGTTTCGTATATGAAAAAATTAAGTTCACCTTCAAATAATCTTGAAAATAATGTGCAAGGTCAAACTGAAGGTCACTTTTCGATTTTCCCCTCAATTTCCTACAACTTTTGTTTCAAAAATTTTTTAACTACATTTCAATCTTTTAAGTTAAGCAAGCAGCTGCTCAGTTAAAACGGGACACCTTGTATAGTAATTTTTCTTAGATTTTTAGTAAATTTTCCTATAACATTTTCTCAGTATAGCAACTTTTCTCATTTGTTTATATCTGTAGACAAAAAGCTTTTTCTAGAATTATATTCCCATTTTTTAAAGTGAGAAATAGAACCAATTTCTCTAGGATTGTAGTTTTTCAGTATATTAAAACTAGTGGAACTGGTCATAACGGAAATTTTTTTTAATCGAAACTTAGTCATTAACATAGTATTATATCGATGAGCGAAAGAAACAGCTGGATGAGATGGAGAAATAAAAGCTTGTTTAAATTACTCCTAGAAGCAGTATGAGAAATAATTGTATGTGATAATGCCTTCATGATTTTTTCAGAAGCGGTCATATGCCTTTGAATGCTCTTTCCTATGAAATGAAATTAGAAAGTAGGGTAAAAGCAAACATTTTATAGTATAATATTGTATTTGCTATATCACATGGCGTACGATATCCCCTCGCAACACTGCAAAGGTTCAAAGTTAATTTTTTTATGGAGTTTCTATTACTTGAAATATCTATTGCAATTCGAATGCTTTTAAACTTGTATTATTTAAATTTCGTGCTTTCGGTTAAAGATTGTTTCGAGTGCGGATCCGTTGCTTCTTTTTTTGTTTTCGTGATTACACGTCCTCACACTATTTACATTTTGAACTCACATCAACATACTTATTCTCTTTATTACTGAACCTTACGCTGGAATAAGCGTTCTATTTAATTTGTAAATCTATTCTTATGCAAAAGATAAAATGTTATTACTTATTACGTTTTTAAAAAAATGATCAATGTTTCAGATAATTCAAAATGAAGAAATTTGTGATAATTGACAAAATGTACTGGTCCCTCCAAAAGGATTAAATGAAGCTATGGTAAACATGGATGATCCAGAAGATGACTGGAAAAAAATTCCCATATTGAAAATAGTTAAATATAATGGTAAAAATATTTCCACATTTATATTTAGAAATAATTGAAACTTGTTTTTGTTAAAAAATTACGCGTCTCCTTAACCTTTAAACTGCCGGAAAAGCCACTTTAGTGGCTTTGCATTTGCTGCGAGAAAGTTGTCCTAAAATTTGTCATGCAAGAGTTTTTGGGATTACTGATTAAGAATCTGTTATCAAATTCACTGAATTTTGAGATAGCGCATTCAGTGTGGTGCTTGCACGGATGTAAAATTGACTAATCGCCAACAGATTTAGACAACGATTTTGACAATTTACAACTGTTAATTTGATATTTTGATCGAAATCATGATCAGCGACCTCGAAAACATAAAATGACAGTTTTCTCGTCAAGAGAAAGTCTTATATACAAAAATATAATTTTTTACATTAACTGTACCCTTCCTTGACGACAAAGCCACTTTAGTGGCTCTACATAAGCCCCTCGTCTGAGCTCATAATGGTAGACACAATTACGTAAAAATTTTTTAGAAAAAAAAAAAATATTTCTATGAAAAAATCCTGGCAGCCTAAGAATTAAGTCATGAAATATATCGTTGTATTATTGACAAATTTCAGAATAAATATACTCACTTAAAATTCTTAAAAAAGTCACTTAAATTTAATAAAATAATGTCAAAAGGCTTTTATTGAAATAGTTTTAAATAAATAAATAAATAAATAAGTAAATAAATAAATAAGTAAATAAATAAATAAATAAATAAATAAATACATAAATAAATAAATAAATAAATAAATAAATAAGTGAATATATAAATTTTGAACATTTATTCTATTTCATTTTAAGATAATTACAACAACGCAGTAAAGGAAAGAGACATTGCCGGTATCGAAAATGTAAGCGATCCAAGCGATGTCGAAAAATTAAAAGATAGCCGATCAGCTAGAAATTTAAAACGATTGGAAGATTTTGTTGTCCAAGTTCCAAAAAAGAAAAGGCATTTGGGAAAACAAGATCATCGTTCGCAAGATTATAGTTCGCATGATATGGAAGACAGTGGACCAAGTTTGCAAACAACAACTTTACCAAGATTTTTATCTGTGGCAGTTGATACGCACAAATCTAATCCGTCTAACAAACGTGATGGTAATCTAAATTCTAAAGAGAGCCCGGAAAATGTTGTTAAAAGCAAAAACGTAGCTGAGAACAAGCACGATAATGAAGAAGTAAATGATAATGTAAGTGATATCGGTGAAATCAGTGCAGATAGAATGCAGCTTCAGAATAGCCAACCGGGGGAAAATTACCAGTTAAAATTGCTTTCTAAAAAAATGTAGAGGTTATAAACATATTGTTTTCATTTGATTTGATTTAGTATTTATCACTTTTCTTATAACTAGTCAAGCGTGCTTCGCGCCCTGCACTTTCAGTGAACATCGCGCCATTTCTGTTTCCGTAATGTAGCAACCTGCATATTGCACCCACCAACCAAATCACGAATAAATTGACTTCATAATTAGAAATTCATTATTTTTTAAGATAGGATAATAAGTTAATTTTTATTAGCAAAAATATTGTACTTTTTATGGTTGTTCAAAATAATTATTTACAATGAAATATTGAAAACCAAGAATGTGACCTCAAAAATTAAATTTAACGCCTATTTTATGTAAACCAATTGTATACATTTTTAAATGCTCATTATGCTCATTAGAAATACAAGTAAAGATGATGAAGAAGCTTTGTGCTATCGAATTAAATATAACAAATTTACGGAAAGAAGTNTCTCAAATTAGCTCAGTCAAAGTAGCGGCAACTAATGTNNCATCTCCTCAANTTACAAAATCTATTGATAATTTCGTTCCGGTTGATGACAAGGAAAAAACTATGGACGCATTAGAAAGAAAATTACTGGGTAAAAATTTTACTTTAGCAATGGTATGTATCATTATTTTAATTTAATATAAATTTGAGTTTATTCATAATGTGATGCCGTATTTATTAAAATAATCAAACAACGACTTCCTATTTTTCCCGTATCGTGGGCACAATTTATTCTAAACAAAATGAAGAAAATCTGTTTCACACAAATTAACTCGCTCGCTCGTACGCTACAGATTCTGTCTACAAAAGGAGATCCTGCTTAACTCCTCCGTTCGGGAAAAACGAAGTTTTCTCTGCGAACATTTACCACACAAAGAGATTGACGCTAATGGAAGTTTGCGCGAACTCAATCGTCCCTCTCTCTCTCTCTCTCTCTCTCTCTCTCTCTCTAACATTACCGCGCTCGCACGAATCTAAATTTCGGATCACGACAATCCTAAAAGAAAATGGCGCAAGTAGAAGTTCGTGCAAGGTGCAAGGCGCGAACTTAACTGTCTCTCTCTTTCTTTCTCTCTCTCGCTCTCTCTCACACACACATGGGAAATCTGTGGTCACCCGCAAATCCAAATTCGCGTGCTGCTGTCGAGGCGGATGGGCAAGAACTGCCTCACCATGAGGCCGCCAAAAACTATCAACATACCACCTAACTAAAGTACCTATCTAAAAAGTTTTGCATTTGATACTTTAACGCTTAACTTTTTCTGATCGACGTCCACATATGTGGACAAATATTGAATTTACGATTGTGACGTGCCCTAATTTTTTTTATGAAATCGCCGGTGGCATTTACTACTTTGAATAAAATTCTACAAGAAGCGATCACATTATTTAATTACAAATTAATTTTTGCCTCTTATAATTGCAATCGGAAGAAAGCAAAATCTGTCGCGACCATTATTAAATTAAAAGTGCTATAAAAAAATATTTATTAGTTTGAAAAATTTCGTATTTTACTATTTTTGTAGTGCTTGAGTAAACGTAACATTTAGCCTAAGACCGATGAAAAAGTGAAAAAGTACGCACTTATGCTGTAATAATTATATTTGTCTAATACATAATTTAAATTTTCATACATTATATAATATTTAAAAAAAATGATTTTAGAAATAAGTTATTATTATTGACCGTTTTTTTATTTTAAGACTTTTAAGCAGATGTAAACTAATCTTCTAATTTTTTAATAAGTAGATTCTAGAGTAGTGCGCGCACATCGACACTAATTTCTTTGAATCGCTGCCTTCTAAAAGCATTATGGCTGCCTCCTCATACCCGTCTTCCTTTTAATATAGGATTGAACACTTGCAATTTTCATATAGGTAATATCTGTCCTCACTTTAATATATCGGACAAAATGAAAATACAGGTAATGATGAAAACATCTGGTGATGGTGAAAGCATTCAATATAATTATTGCTTGACTTTTGATTTGCAAATATGGTCATAATCTATGCATTATCTATATTTATCCTAAAAGTAATTCATGGAATAGTATATTACGCTACAATGGCAGGAACTTAAAATTTCGAAGCTTCACCTCGAGCATCATGTCGCGCAGTTCAGGGCTTTCAACTTTCTGCCCATGTAGCGTATACTATTTTTCTTTATAGCCGATCGAAAGTACGTTTACGTATTCACTGCTAATTATTATTACCTCTGCGCGAACATATACTTGGTGTATATATAGCAGCTATGAGGTACGTATGCTTCCGCCGTTACAGAGAGTGTAAAAAAAACAAAAGAATAATGCAAAAATCGAAGACTTTCTGCATTGAAATCGGTGCGGGATATACGTACTTTCGACCGGGGTATAAAGAAAATGTATATGTAAGTGCTTATAAATGTGTGATTTGAAATAAATCTTGAAATGAAAGTTATAATTTTTTTTTTAATTTATAAACTTCAATTATGAAGCTTGTGATTTCAAATACATAAATTTAAAAATCTTAGTTTTTTAAATTTAGTTTTACTTTAAGATTATGTAAAGTATTAAATAAAATTCGTAAGTCATTTTTTTTTAAACCGCGTAGAGCTTTTTTAACTATTTTTTAACATTAATTTTTCTTTAACTGTTCAATTTTAATTGTTAAAATGTTCTGATTGTATTAAAAAAATATTTAATTGCAAAAACTTTCATTTTCAAACCTAGTTTCTTGACACTACATATAATATATATTTCACTATCTTATAAAGGTTATTATTTTCCATTTTTTACACCATTACTTATCAGCCTTTTCTGAAAGTTGAATTGTACATTTTATAACCTGCATGGCCCCGCAAAAGAGAGGCAGCTTGCATCCCATTTAATTAACATGCTTTACACAATTACGTACGCTATAAGTTTGCTTCTACATTAGGCTAATGTTTGAAATATGAAATGTTTATTTTAAATTGAACAATGGCATAAAATTCAGCACGAAACTTTTGACAATACCTTATTTATATCCAATATTAATTTTATTTGGTTTGGCATTTCCTATCAAAATTGCAAAAATAATTTATTTCATATATTCACTTCATTTGGTTTGCGTTTTCTATTAAGCTTGAAAAAATAATACATTATTTATTAAGGCTGTCCTCTATCCATTACAGTGAACTCTCCTTTTAGCGCCTCTCTTCATAAAGCCACTTCCCCGCTTTAGCGTTTGGTCGCGACCCCCCCATTCTTTACCGTTGTTTGTTCGAACTCGGTTTCGAGTGTGACCCTCTTGAGAGTGCTGCGCATTAAATGCGTCAATTATATGGCATTTTATAAAGTAAAAAATTTACAACTTACAATAACTTTCAATTTAAAAAAAAAAACATGATATTTATTTAATAAATTTTTATATAAAATATTATTATAAGCTGTAGATATGAAACTCATATCAAGACTTTCTGAAATATTAATTCAATCATTTGAGTTATTTATGCCTTCGCCGATGCTCGCGCGACTCATCAGGAGAGTCGCACTTGTTTGGGTCAGGGATTTTGTTCAAACTTTGGGATAAGTTTTCAAATGTCAAAATATGAAAGGTGCCGCGTGCGTTCGGCCTAATCCTCGATTTTTCAAAAGTTATGAGTTCTTTTAACGAAAAGCTAAGAGAAATCGACTTTTGTCACATATAATTTTTCAACTATTAATTGTGGAGTATTTTAACTCCCGGCATTTGAAAGGTGAGGTCAAATCCTATCGATTAAAAAAAAGACATCCAAAAATCTTCATTTGCTTAGAAGTTATAGCCCAACAAAAAATGATCATTAAAGTAGCATAAAAAATCCACAATAATTCATTGACGTAATTTTAGCTTCTTTTATTACAAATTTTTATTTAGCTATAACTTTTGAACAAATAAAGATTTTTGGATGTCTTTTTTTTAAACGATAGAATTTTATCTCATCTTTCAAATGCCGAGAGTTAAAATACTCTGCAATTTACAGTTGAAAAGTTATATGTGATTGAACAAAAATCGATTTTTCTTAGCTTTTCGTTAAAACAGCCCATAACTTTTGAAAAATCGAGCGGGAGGCCGAACGCACGCGACTTCTTTCATGTTTTAACATTAGAAAATATATCCCAAAGATCCAAAATTCGTGAACCAAACAAGTGAGACTCTCCTGGTCTGCAGTGTTATTAAGAGGATCAGCGGCGAATTTCGAGGAGAACGTACCGCTGTGGATTGATGGGGTCTCCCGATTCGCGGAAAAGCTCTTCCCCTCCAGTGATAGCACGAGGAGGAACCAAACCGGTCCCCAATGCCTAACTTCAGAGCCCGTCAGAGGAGAGTGCGAATAAAAATCCGTAGATCCGTATTTTGAATGTAGCAGAAGCGAACATGCGCGACACTTGTGCAAGATAACTATTGCATTATGCATGCAATTGATTTTATTGATTTTATTTTTTTATTAATTGATTTTATTCGCGCTCTCCTCTGGCGCGCTCTGAAGTTAGGCATTGAGGGCCACTTAGGCTCCTCCTCATGCCATCACTGGATTTCCCCTCAAGAACATTTGCGGCTTTAAAAACAGAGTTCACTGTGTATCAATTAAAGAAAATTGGGATATACATATCTTACTTATAATGGGAACCCTTAATTAATTATAAGTTCTTTACATACTCTTCTAAAAATAATAAAAAAATTACAGTATAAGAACTAAGGTGTCAATACGATGTTAGAAATAAATATACTTCTTACGCGATGTGATTAAACAGATAAACGAATAGCACGGAACTTTTTCTTTGTATTGATATTTGCTATATTTCTGAAATTAATCTCGCAAGCCACACTAAAAATGTAACCATTTTGTTTTTTATTATATTATGGTATTGCATATTAGTTTAAAAAAAAAAGGTTAAACTCATTTAATATTTCATGAAAATGCATGAATACGATGAGATCGACAAATAAAGGGTTCCCATGTACAGTCATTAAATACGAATATTCCAATGTTTAATATACATAGAAAGCAGTATTGCCGCTGAAAAAATTTCGTCTAGGGTATCTGTTAAGGTTTCAATAAATCCAGACAGACCTTGTTCGGTAAATCTTTATTATAAAAAAGATACTCGCGCGTTACAAATAATTTAGATATAAATATAACTATGCACAGTATTAGCGACGTTGCCTCATCCTCATCACCACCATATGACCGACTCGGTTGGCTGCTTCCTACGAACTAAACTATACGTGCATGGTCGCGCTTGGACCCTACCCGAGCGTACACATCAACACAAGAACGCGTGTGTTGGGATAATAAAAGCATAGGCACACATGCCTTACAATTAAATATATATAGGAAAAACATTAACTTCAATAGTACCCAATTTATTTCATTCGGTTCGGTTCTCGTTTCGACATTCAAAGTTTATTTCTACAATTCGCAAGGACAACAGCAAAGTAGTTCAAATTTAAATAAAAATGCCTAAAAATTATTCGCATATTTTAATACTAGTTTAACTAGCTTAACGATAATCAATGTGATTAAAAAAAATGACATTTTAAAATTATAGTTTAATTATGTTTAATATAAAATGTAATGTGATATTGTAATAAAATATAATTTAATTATATTTAATATAATATAAAAATAATATGTATAGAATAGGTAAAATATTGGCAGATTGAAAATAATCGGGTAATTTGTAAAAATAAATATTATTTTTATTAGTTATAACCTTACAATTACAATTCTTTCAGTTTCGGGTAAAACAAATATCAACCATTTTAATTAATTTTTATCAATAATCATAAACCAAACTTTATAAAACAACTAATTCTATTCACAAGCTTTCTTCTTTTTAAATTTTGAACCATTTTGCTGTAGTCTTTGGATTGTAGAAATGAACTTTGAAAATTGGAACGAGAACCTAACCGAATGAAATAATTTGGGGATCCTAGATCCAATTTTTCCAACGGCATCACTAATAGAAAGTTAAAAAAAAAAAAAAAATAGAGGAAGTCGATTTTCCGGAGGACATCCTTAAAATATTTATTTATTTGGTTCTGCGCTTTTTATTAAAATTATAAATATTTACAATTTTTCTGAGTATTGATAGCATACAATTTTTCAGATTCAATACATGAAAGGTATTGGTGGTAAAGATTATCACGACCTGATTATAAATATACTGTCGCGCACGGTAAAGGACGAAGTTCTGCAGGAGTACAGTTATTTGGGACAGAAAAAAAACAAAATTACGGGTGAACCAAATAAAAAATTTATGGATCTATTACTCTGCAAATCTATTCATGGTAACTATATATTTTGGAACAGAATCATTTTTAAAAAATTTTATGTTCGTGGGTGAAGTAGAAAAAAATAAATTTCTGACGTTAATTGGTATCCGCGGCTATTATTAGTATTACTTCAGAGAGCTCTATGATGAATAGCTTAATCGATCGTCTAAAGCCTCGGACTTTAAGCTATATAAAATATAAAAAAATAGTATTACTTGAGTATGAATCGTGTGGATAAGTTAATTATTATTTCCCCAAATCAAGAAATTTCACGTTCTTTTTTAAAGAACAAAAAAAATTTGGAAAACCCAAAATAAATTTAAATAATGAATAATTCGGCGTATAATCTGTAATTGCTTCAAATAACGATATCCTTTAATAATTTATATTCGTAATTAATACTTCTTTTACTAAATTTAAATAATAATCTTTCAGTAGCAGTCAAGGAAACTTTCCAGTACAAAGATGTCACAGAAGACCAAATAAAAAAAGCCATTTCCTCCTGGCTTGATGCAGCAGCTACTCGTGTATCTCGAAAGAAAGAGTAATTATAAAACTCATTAAATAAAATAGCTTATTGCCAACTCAACTTTTGCTAAAATTGTCACCTTATACTTCATTTCCATAAATAGTAATTTTTGAATTACTCTTGTCACTGTAACCTTAATCGCAATTTCGACATAATTTTTCAGCTCCCGTGGTATAAAATAAAGTTCAATGCTAGTTTCTAAGTTATTTTTACATCGTTTGACTTTTCTCCCTCGCTTCGCTCGGACGGAAAATCTCATTTTTGAAAACATTAACAATTCCTCACCCCAGTCGAAATGTACTATATCTTTCTCCCATTTTCCGCTTTTTGCATTAAGACGACTTTAATAAAATCTCCATAGTTGAGTCGGAAATAAAGCACTAAATGCAAAATGGAAAAAAGTTGATTATTTTCTTGTTGCATGATATACTATTTTAATATTTTTTAAATAAATATAATCTAAAATATATGTTACAGCCAAACACCTAGAAAAGTTTTTGAGCCTCTGCAACTCGATCAATTGTTCGACGATGAAGCAGATGAAGAAAACGATGAGAATATAATATAGATATATCGATAGAGAATATCCAGTAGAATACATAGATTTTTTAAAGTATTTATTAATATTTATGCAACCTAAATGATACCGGTTTTTTATAAATAAATAATTAATTATCAATATAATTAATAGTTTTGCTTTCTAAAATGTTGTATAGTTATTTTTTTATTCTTCATTATTAATTTCTTATTCGTCTATTACCATTTAAGATTTTAACAAAATATGTATTCTTACATTATCCCCGCATTTGCCCAGAGGCCGCATCTACAATGTGCTGAAGAACTGCATATATGTGTAGAAAACTTGTTTTAAAAACATTTCAAAAATATTTACAGAAAAATTTCAAGAAATGTTCGTAAAAAGTTTTTGATAGCGTCATGCCTGCATATAAATTATTTTTAAAACTTATTACAAACTTATTAGAAACATTAACAGAAAACTTTCAAGGTAAGTTCCTAAAAGTATTTAAAACATTCTAAGCGACAGTTCAAATGACTTACAGAAAGTCGCAAAAATGTTGCAGAAATATTTATTAAAATAATATCTAGTAACCTTTCAGAATCCTTTCTTGAAAGGTTTTTGATAATTTCAAGCATGCATTTAAATCATTTATAAAACTATAGTTCTAAACATGTCAGGAATATTTATAGAAATATTTTCAGAAATGATTCAAAAATGTTTTTGAAATCCTTTAAGTGATAGTTTAAATGCCTTGGAGAAAATTGCAAAAATGTTTTAGAAAGATTAGTAATAATTATTTCAATAAATCTTAACATAACAAATGACGTCATCGCCGTGTGCAATAGCAGACTATGGAATTTGTTTACATAAAAAAGTAATTAAGATAAGTAAACAATAACA
>UCOL01004395.1:0-14838 GCA_900474335.1 Ormyrus nitidulus
AATCAAATCAGTCAACAATAACCAATCAAAACAGTCTTATTGTGATGACAGATTTCATCCATCTCTTTTAGGATATTAATCAATACAAGTTTCGCACTAAAACTACTGAAAATACATCTCCAAAATTTATGATGTTAACTTTTTTTTATTTTGGACCGAATTAACATTTTTTAACGAAAAAATTCTTTCTCTGTTTACAACTCATGCTCTAAAAAAACTCTAATATATTTTTCAATTGCCCTTTTGCATAATTATACGTGATTTTTTTACGAATTCCTTATACATATTGAGTTTGTAAATTAATAACCAATATAAATAAATGCAAACGCAAGCTTCCTCTAACGACGTCCAATCGAGCAGATCATTTCCCAAGGAAAAGCAATCTGGATCGAGAAAGAGCCGGCAGTTCGCACCCAAGGCGCGCAGTCGCGAGCTGGGTAAAGAAAAAATTCGCCACTCTCGATCACACGCTCATGCATCAGCTTGCCTCTCTCGCCGGCTAGTTTCACCGGGCGCGACGCTCGACTGCGACGCTGGACCACTGCTGCGCTGCGGTTTTTTCGGCCTCGCGCCGCCGATGAAATTCCTCCTCGAAAGATGCCGTGAAATCGTGAACAATGCCGCGCGCATATCGGAGGGGGCGAAAAATCAGAGCGAACGGTCGTTGGCCGCCGCCGCCGCCGCCGCCGTTCCTGCTGCTAAGATATTGCGCTTGTATACGTTAATGTCGCGCCGCCGTTCCTCATTTGCGACTGGGAGAGAGCCGCTCGGCTGAAAAGTGGGCGTCAAGAGATCTCGCTAGGTAATTGCCTTTTGTCGGCGACACGTGCAGGACTGGTGCATTGTCTGAGGCGTCTCGATGGCGGAGTTGGTCGAAAATAGGTCGATAAGAGGAGTAATAGTTGATTGGGATATCTGTACTGTTAGGTGGAGTCGCCTTGTTTAGTTTCATAGTTGGATAAATTTCGTTCATTTTATAGATATTAATGAAAATTAAAGGTGCAGTTTTTATTTGAAATTTGTTTTAGTTTTGAATATTACATTTTCAAATGCACGTTTCAAACATAAAATTAATTCAATTTTTTTTTTCTTAAGCATGAATATACACCGAAGATGACGGCAGACAAAAAAAAAGCAGTGAGTAAGAAATGTTTAATTTATGACTCAGGAAAATTTTTAAAGAACCATGAAATACCGAGGATTTACAAAAGTTGCGCATGTATTATGACGTGATTCGTGATAGCAATATGATATGGCCCCCATATTATTATAAAACCGTTCTTCTTACAGTTACGTGCGTAAAAGGAATTGGAAAATTTTTATTTTGCAGGAAAATTTAATTTGTTTCAATGTGAAAAGTTGCTTGAAGTTTTTGACTTCAAGCGGAAAACAAATTTTCTGTTAAGGAAAAATTATTTTTTGAGCAACTAATTGTGAATCTGATTTTTAAATGCTCTGAAAATCAAATCTGTCTTTAAATGATACGTATCTTTTAAATTTTTATAGAAATAAAATAATTAACATTTGAAGTATCCAAACAGATCTTTATAATCGATATTACGATAAAACTGAAGCAGATTTTTCAATGGGAAATTGAATAATCGGTATAACAAATACGATATCAGCGTAGAAAAGACAATTCTAATGGCTTAAAATTGAATGTTTATTTTAATTTATCAATTATATCAGCAGTAAGATGGCGATGATCATAAACGAGTGACGCAGACATATTTAAAACTCTAAAGCTTAATAATTACTCACAGTATCATTAAAACTTTTCATATACTCAACTCTAATTATAATCTGAACCCTGAAGCTCGAGTGTCGCCTCAGTTGGTGTCAGTTAACGTACAGAAATTAACAATGGAGTTTTATAAATAATGAGTCCTTTATTCAACATTAACACCTACAAGACGAAAATTATTCAACAATGTAATTTTTCCAACTTATGGTCATATACTAATTAAGAATCCTATTGCTAAATTTAAACATAACAATTTGTAATATCACATCTACATTATATTTATAGCCTTAAATCAAATCCTACAGCTTTTGATATGATAATGTAATTACAATAACGAGGCAGCCGCTTGTTGTCCTGGAGCAGCGTCAAAAATTTTCCGAGCGAAAAAACAGCAATTAAGCATCTGCAAATAATGAGCTCCGCTTGCCCAGAAACTGAGAGATATTTAAAACGAATGCAAGCCACCGGCAGTAAAGAGAGCAAACGAAAATAAAGAGAAAATCGTTAATTAAGGAATTGAGATCAAAGAAATTGCCGAAGAAGCGATCGAAAGCCGCGCGGTTTTGCTCCTGCAAAGAGAGATCCCCTCGGTTTTTAGCGAAGGTAATGGTTCCCCGATCTCGGAGGGGGGGAAACACAAAAGCAAAACGACGATGACGGATGGAATGACGTTTCTTACGCTTCTCGGTCTCGCGAAGGCCGTCGCCGCCGTAGCCGCCGCCGCCGCCGCAGCAGCCACGTCCAGCTATCGAAATTTAGGCTACGAAGGAGCCCATACTCGAATCTGGAACGATGAGCTCCGAGGGTCGTTGGCCTCTACGAGCGGCTGCGCTGGCCGCGGCGACGATGTTCCTTGTCGTCCGGACGAGCGGAACATACTTTTTTTTTTGCTCGCATGCAGCAAAAACTGTTCGATCGCTGCATTTTTCCTGCGTTTTTTTTGCTACATCACTGTTTTCGGAAGTTCGTTTGAAATTTTTAATTAGTACTTAAAGAGTTGATAATACATATATGCTAGAAAAGCACAGATTGAATAAATAAGATAGTTTTGTCCTCATAATTTTTTAATTATATCATTCCAAAATTTCTGATAGATTTGCGCTGAGAAAATATACCACTATTAAAAAGAGCATAATACATATACCTCGCGGTAGCTATTTTCGTATAAAACCAATCTCTCCCTGAATAATTAATTTATAACAATAAAATATCTTCCTTCATGCAGCAACGTTATGCAAACATGTAGCACAGAAGTTGAGATAGGCGATAAATTTATACAATGTGTAAAGCCTGTTTTTATTGCATGCAAGAAAGTAAAGCATATAGACTAACTATGATAATGATTGCCAAGAATTCAACACATTCAACTATCTTTACATCACGGCAATTACTAAGTCAACGTGCGTGCGAAAGTGTAAACAAAACAAAAGCGTAAATTTACTGGGAGACTACAAAGAAACATGCCATCAATACAAATTAGAAAATCCTTTACTCACCGCTATTACGGAAACAGGTTTTCGAGATCGGCGATCGGGGGATCGGTACATACAAAATAACCTTAAAAATTTAATTGAAATCAATGTTCGAAGATCCCTACTTACGATAATCGTCGCCTGAAAAATAAACGTCCGAGATGTAATTGAAGTATACCTGGGAGTATTTTATAACCGAGAATTGAATTCTTAGCAGTTTTGTATTGAAATTTCGCTAGTACATCATTCTAATGCGTATAGAAAGCTTCTAAAGTGGTCGTCCTGACTTTAAATTTGGAAAGTTTGGACTAGAATTTCAGTACAAAAAAATTTTCGAAATCATTAATATTGATAAAAGGAAAACAGTTGCAAACCTTCTAGTCAGTGTTAATTATAGAAAATAAAGACAATTCAGAGAAAGGCTATCTGTAATTTTGAATGTCTGTTAAAGATAGTAGTTTATCATTTTCATTCTGAAAATATCCTTGCAAAACGTCAATTGTATGAAACTGAAATTACTTTAAATAATTTTAGAGTAATTTTAGTCAAAAAGCTACTTGAATACGTTTAATTAGCTGTAACGTTTAGTAACTGTATTTGAATACGTTTAGTAACTGTAATTAGCTGCATAACTAATTGAACGTTGTGTATTTTTGCAGCATAAACACTTGTGGTGCCGATAATCTATAAACAGTAAGTGGTAGGTTAATGATCCGAGAGTGTATATCAATGCAGATTGCAGTGGCAAAAATGTTTTTTTAAAAAAGGTATTAATAAGTCTAGCTTGGAAAAATTAAATTAATCAGAAATACGTTGAACATGACACTAAATGCTCTGATAATAAAATCCAACTTTAACAAATTCTTCATAAATTATGAAATCGTTATCTTAATTTATGATAAACAAATGAAAATTTAACATCAAATCCAAAATTTTTATAAAACTTAACAAACACTACTTATTAACTTTTTAATCTTGTTATAAAAATTAAATGAAATTTTTCGAGCTAAAACTTAACTACTTTACTTAATATTTGTTTAACGAATCGTTAGAGGAATGGGCGAAAAATAAATTGATTTTGAACAACACCGTGAATGTTGATACGGATACATAAATGAATAAATTAGTTTCCCAGATTTTTTAATCAAAACGCAGATTTTCGCGAAAATTAAGCAATCTATACAGTAGAAATAAACTCAGAAGGATAATTTTAGCTGAAAACTAGTTCCGAATCCCAGCGTGTCTGCAAAACATCAATATCGCCTTACAAGACAATTCGCTTAGCACCGCGTCGTCAACGCAAAATCGGATTACACCGCGAAGTGAGGCAGTTTTCAATAACCTTTATTCCCCGAGCACATTTCGTCTTACGCTCGAGCGTTTACTCTCGAGGTGAAATTTCGCGCGTACAGCTCGGCGGCGCGGGTCGTGACTGCGCGAAATATTATCTCGCGCAAAAGAATGCAGGAGAAACGGGAGCGGGTGAATATGTACATCAGATACACGTAAGTGATACATCGCTTATCGGCCCGGCCAGTCGAATGAAAGCCGGGCATTCACGATAGAGCAGCATTGTGAAGGAGAAGATTGATATCCGCACGTTTGCGTTTCCAGTTACCGCGGAAGTGTAAGTGGAATAACCCTCTCAAGGTCCTGTTTAGTTTGCATCTTCAGAAGAATGTGGCTCAAAAACATATTCTATCTAAGAGCTGCCTCCTGCTCGCGATAAGCCGATCGTTTCCGCGCTCTTGAAAAATATACAATGTTCAACGGGCCTTTTCGATCGAACGAGTTTCAGTTTTTTCTTTCTCATTGATTGAAACTTGTACATATGATTCGAATGTCGCGCAATGATTTATTAATCTAGATACGATGGAAATCGATAAAAATATTTTAAATTCGAGCGATTTTTGTAGAATTAACGTAGACGTTCGAGAAGAAAAACAAAACTAAGAAATTGAATAAATTCTTTCACAAAACAGTTTTAATTCTCTTCCTCGGCATTTCTCCGAAGCTCGACTCGAAATTTTTTGAAAAACTATTAAACCTCCGCGTCGCTCACGAAAAGAGGAAGGCGGCCTCTTCACAGTAAACCCCATAAAGCAAGTAACGAGTGCAAGGTCATAAAACAGAAACTTTTTCACATCGGCGCCGAGGTACCGTCGTCTAATTTGTGAAAATAACGGAGCCGGGATGACGTCGTTATGCACGGGTTTTCGGCTTCGGTAATATGCGCTCGGTGACCAGAGGCCCCGCGCTCTACGTTCAAGGCATAAAGAGGTCATTTTCCTGCTCGGAGATAATCCCCGCACGCGGTTTGTAGTTCACCGCATTAAAGCCTCGTAAAAAGCTCGCATTGATTGCTCCAATTTTTTTTTTCTTCGGTATTAATGTATTTTAATAAGTATTCATTTGATCAATTATTGGCAGGAATTGCAAGTGGAGCAACACTTGTAAGCACGATTCTATCGTAATACGAAATAATTGGATCGTTTTAGTAAATTGTGGCAATTCGTCTAACTGACGAATTGTTCTTTCGGTTTAACGGGTCAATATTAGCGAATAAAAAATTATGAATGAGGATTAAAATTAAAATTAATGAAATAATTTTTCTTTTAATAATTCATTAAGGGGATGTTAATCGTGACAATTGTAACTTTATGTGTACTTTTACGGTAAATTTTTTTTCATATCGAAAAGGTATGAGCATGATCTTGTAAGTGGTAAAAAAATCATTCATGGACTTTAAATATTCTTTTATTCTGTACGGATAAAAGTCGAAATTCAAGATTGTAGCAATGAAAATGCTGCAAGTTTTGGAGTTGTATCAGCAAACTTCATAAAAAAAAACGCCTCTTCAATAAAGGGTCTAAGAGTTAGTGCTTGTTAAAAATAGATGTTTTTTAAATTGTGGATCGAAAAAAGAGAAAAGAAAAAAATTTTTTTATCTTATCAGCTGTTTAAATGTTTCTTCTCTTCATCTTCTGTATTATACAATATGAATTATTTACAAGATGTTTTACATAGGAATATCGCAAACAAATACTGACAATTTTTCGTATTGTACACTTCAAGTCTATTTAAGGAAATATTATTCCAAAGTATTTTTCTAGGACTGCTAAATTATCACAACAGTAATTAATAACAATCAGTGTTAACAATTCAGTTTTATATTTATCATTTTGAAAAATAAGTATAGCCGTTTTGATAAAGTTGACATTAATTAAAGATAAATGAATACATTGTCTGTAATCAATTTATGAATTCATGACCGTATTATAAACATTGTCATTGTTATTATGCAGTACAACGTAACTGAACTGTAAAACGATTGTTTCTTTTAATATTCCAACAATATATAAATTTTCGAGCTACAACGCAGAACTTTATCAGTTTTTCTGCTCAAAGTCATTCAATGAAAATATTCTGCCAGCAACTCTCCAACTTCGAGACGCCGATCCGAGCAATTCGAAATTCCGTAAAAAAAAAGAAGCAACAATGAGCGAGGCGGTCAAAAATCTTCCTCGTCGAACGGGAAATCGTTTAACGTCGCGCGGCTCGTAGCCGCGCAGAAATACCCGAGTCGAGCCCGACGAAAGCCCGTCGTCGCAAAAAGAAATACCCGCGAGAGAGTCGTACTCGCGCGTCCTCTCCCGGAAAGAAGAAAAAAATCGCTCGCAAATTAAAATAAATTACAGTGCCGTGTACAGCAAGCGTCAGAAATGCCTATGGAGCGCGCGAGAGAGCATTTTTTGCTGCGTCCGAGAGGCAGGAGGAGTGAAAGAAGAAGCGAGAGAGAGAGAGAGAGAGAGAGACGTTTTGCCACTCGTGAACCACTGACCCACTGGAGTCAGTCTGGATCAACGAGCGAACGCCGCCGGGGGACCAAGTCGGAGAAAGAGAGAGAGAGAGAGAGAAAGAGAGAGAGAGAGAGAGAGATACCGAGTCGCCCGGTACATTCGTATATATACATTTATTTCGGTAGCGCGTAAACTCGGCGAACGGTTAGGGAAGCGATCGGTTCGTTGAACTCTCTTTCTCCCCCTTTCTCCGCTGCTATCACTCACCTCTTATATTCTTTCTCTTTCGCGCGAACGCTTCGGCATCTCCTCCTCCTCCCCCCCCATCCGCCCCCTCTCTCCCGCTATGGAGCGTTTGACGCCACACCGGGTCTCTCTTTATCTATGATACTTGCAGTTTTCGGAAGGCTACTGGATATTGCTTTTATTTTGTTTTCTTGTTATTCAGAGGAAAGAGGGTTTGAGTCATTTAAACGGTGTCAGAATTTGAATGGGAAGAATTTTGCAAGAGAATGCAGATTTATTTGCGGATTGTCAATCGTTTGTTTAAAGTTTTATTAAATTTATGAAGCTATTTTTTTAAACAGAAATAAGCGTTTAAATAAAATTTTTCGTGTACCACTTAAGTTGATAAACACTGTACGGAAAGTTTTACGGTTCCTTTCACAATAATTCAGAAAAGCTATACTAAATTTCTTTCTTTTACTTAAAAATTTAGAATAATAGTAACATTACAGAATTAAATGCATCTACATTTATATAATTTTTGGCAAAATCTATGTAAAGTACGTTAATTTGTAATTATTATTTTAATGTAAAAAATTGTCTCGTAACAATATAAAAATAGTAACAATAAAAAAGAATCGATTTCGATCCAAAATCAAATAAAAAAAACTAGTTTAAATCCTGCTGCATGTCGTCCCAACCTTTCCTTACCATTATAATTTCTCGGCATAACTTAAAAATCCCCAAGCCGTTGACCCGAGAGATTTCCAGATTTGAGCGCGATTATCTCGTATTTTGAAAAGTATATCTCTATGCGGCGCGGAGTAGCAGCGCGGCATATTATGTCTGCCCGAAGTTCATTCACTCCCCGGTTTCTCACCTCGATAGTACTATCATTCATGCGCTCTACCTTGCATTCAAGTTTCTCCCGCTGCGTTTCTCCAAGCATCGCTCTCGGTTCGGGATTTATTATGACCGCTCGTCGCTCGAGAAAACCTTCGCGCGCAGAGCGGCCGGACATTGAACGTCTCGTGCGGCGCATAATGCAGAATAAAGGGAGGATCATGTATACGAATGTCGGCTGGCCAATGACACGAGTCACGGACACGTGACGGTTCGGAGGCGAGTCGGCTCATTTCCTGCGGTCAGCTCTTCTCTCGAGTGCTGCATCCTTAGTTTTTCTGGATTTTAGTCCGCATAAGGATAGCCCGGTAATGAACGGAATTTTTTGCTTGAGGAAAGTATCCGGTGTTGTTTGGACTGAGAAGTCGATAATAAATTTTTGAATAGAAAGAAAGTTAGTGAGATTTATCGGTCAAGCATTTTTTGGGTTATCTTTATGCACCTTGCTTGATGAATTAATTCGTTGAAGCATCGGACTGTTTTGATTTTTAAAAGAGAATATGAGAGGAAAATGTAGTCTTTTTAGTTATGGAAAGTGGTGCATCCATATTTTTCATATAACTATTTGACTTTGAAAAGTCTGCACTCAAATAAAAAAAACCTTATTAATGGTTGAATATTGGCTGAACACTGGTCGACTATTTGCCGAATATTGGCTGAATAATAATCGAATATTGGTTGAGTAATGGTCGAATAATGGCTGGATAATCAGGTAAGACACCTCCTAAGCTTGTTACAAATTTTTACGTTTTTGAGATGGCAATAGAAAGTTTTTTTGTGCGCAAAGTAGAGGCATTGCGTTTGAAACAATAGGAATGTTTGAAACAAAAAGTATCTGGATTAGATTCAACTTAGAATTCAATATGCAGCTTAGATAACTAAAAAGTATACTTTCTAAAGGACTTTTTAAAGTGGAACTTGAAACAGCTTGTAGGTTTGTTTAGTTTACAGTTAACTAGATTAACACCTATTCTACTAGATAATGATTTTTATGAATTAGAATGTTAAGCCGTTATTAGAAGGTCCGTTAATGTCTTCTTTACTTTACAACTAACTGATATTTTCAAATAGAAAACATCATCGTAATGGCGTAATAATTAACGTTATCATGTATCAGACACGAACGCTGTAACGGATGACATTGTTCGATTTAAAGCACCGTTCATCATTTTTTACAAATTAAAATTACTTGGAAGTACCGATAATTGCAAGGAAAAAATTGTGTGCTTGCATTATACTACTCTATTAGTTCTAATTTAAAAGTAATTGCATTAAAATAAATAAAGTATATCTTTGACATTATTCCTAAATAATTCTGTATACTACAGGTCCATTCACCTAAATAGTTATTTCAATTTTCCAAACAAAAAAAAAAAAAAATGCAGCAATCCTTAAAAAAAAAATGAAAAGAACTCTGCCCGCAATTTCCGAATTCGACGCAACTTCCATTCCCCCAAAAAGCTCATCTCCATCACCTGCAAAAGCTCGGCGAGGACGGCCCGACTTGCACATCAGTTCTGTATAAGAAAACTCATCGGTCTTGAGCACCGTTGCGGCTCGGCTCCCGACGTGTGTGCGTGTGTCCGGCGCGCACAAAGCCGGCGGCCGCGAGACGGTCGGTCAAGCACCTGTGAGAGTGAAAGTGTCCTCGTCCCCACCAGGCGTCAGGCGTTGCCGGCCGCGGGCCATCATCTGTCTCCCCGGCATCAATCTCTAATCCTTCCTCCCTGCCCCCTTCTCCTCGGATCCCCTCCCGCGTGCCGTGTGTCCCCCCGCTCCCGCCCCCCTGGCGGAGAGGATGTCCTCCAGGATCCCCCCGAGAGCTTGCGGCGCGGGCTAAAAATAGAGCGGGGTGCGAACTGCACACCGCGAGACGAGTGCACGCAGCTGTCTTGGCCTGAATCGACGCGAGCCGCGGCACCGACCGAGAGCCCGGTGGTAGGGGCTCCGGTGAATGACCAGCTTTTCTTTCATCTCTGCCTCTCCTGTGTGCAGCCGCGCGCCGTTTAGCGTTGCAGCGCCAGAAACCGAGAGAGAGAGAGAGAGAGAAAAGGAGAGAGAGAGAGAAAAGAGAGAACGATTGTTTTGCAATGGCGCGACGCGCCTCGCTGATCGAGTTTCGGGAGCTGCGCCAGTGGAGAGGCCTGCGCTGCCTTCGGGGCCGGGCTTCATAATCATTTCGGACTCCTTATTTTCGACAACATTCTTTTGGGCCTTTTTTTGGGTTGATTGGTATGTGTATTAAGGGGTTCGATGCAAGGTATACTTATTTTTTGATAAAATGGGTTTAACGTGTGGAATTATTTAATTTAATTGTGGTAATTGGGGTATAACTAATTTAAAATTAGTCATAAATCAACTTTTAATTTGATTAAAAAGGGATTTTTGTTCAAGTATGAGCAGTCTTTCTGCACCCAATATGCATCTACTGTAATAAGCCAATTTTGATTTTCACCTTTTTACACTTTGAAAATCGTGTTATGAATAGAATAGCAGGTCTGATCTGTGTGCCTTCTATGTAAAATATAAATAAAGCATACAAATAATTCCGGAAATGTTAATCGACACTAATGCGTATAATATAGTTACACATTAATATTTATTTAAGAATTGTTAATTCAATATTTGTCTGCTAAAACGTATTTTCAAATTCAAACATTACTAAACAAGTTCTATTTGCCTTTTCTATTAGAAACAGCTTTCGAAATTTTGATTTCAATGCCTACATTAGTTATTCAAATATGAGAAAAAAAAAGGTTACACATTTATTCCTTTTACTTTGAATAACCAAAATACTACTTTAACAATTAACAAAAAAAAAAAAAAAAAATTAATTTGTACAACGCTAAAAAAGATAAAATCATCGTTTATCCAATTACAACGCTAACTGCTATTTTGAAAACAATCAATAACAGTACCCCTCCGAATACATATACGTTCTCCGTACCGCGGTCTTCTGAAAATAATTCCTGTAAAATAAATAACGAGCGGCGCGGCGAGAGCGAGCACCGCTCGCTTCGTTCTCTTAAAATAACAATAAAACGGCAAAAAGAAAAGAGGGCTCCTTCCGAGCCGCGTCGGAGGAAAAAAAAGGCCGCATTATTACGGGCGTTTTATCGCCGTCGCGCGGAGAGCCGGTGAGCCCCCCATTGTTTATCTCGTCCCGGGCGTTGTTCTCGCTCTCCTCCTCGCGCCGGGCCTCTACCGAAAAATCACCGCGATACATACGAAACGCAGGCGGCGAAGGCGAGAGAGCACCTCTCCCCGCTAACGGCGTTCGATCGCGGTATCCGCCTCGGTTATTTATGCCGTGACATAAATCCTGGCCTCTTCCTGGACGCGGCGCGCGCGACCACGGCGCATATACCTGTATACATGTATATACGCGCACCGGTGAAACGCGCGCGGATCGTCATCCGTCGATTTCTCGATCCCGCTCCTTCTTCTTCTTCGTCTTTTTTTCGAGCACCTTGAAAGTAAGCGCGCGCGCGGGGCCGGGAGTTTTCCTTGTCGGCGCAGGCGCGATTTTGACCCCGAACTTTCGAGCGAGCGGCGCGGCGCTGCGGCCGACGACGCCGCGCTGCATTTCTCGACGAAAGCCGATCGCTCGAAAGAGTGCACCGGGAGCGACGAACGAACGGTTCGACCAGGGACAGATGAGGACGGGTACCCCTGTTGCTGGTTAGAGAATTTCCGATACTGTTTTCGGTAAAAAGAATTTTTACTATTAGAAATTAGAAATTTTGAACGTTATAGTAAGTAAAGTAGAAAATCATGGTTCGAGATGACATTTGATAGTCACGTGTTCAGATGATTTGTATATAGAAAATGATATAATGTAATCTTCAAAATTCAACTTATAGAATGTTTTGCAGCATAATTGTACAAGATTCGTTACGAACTTCTTTAAAAAAAACGAACGAAAACATTCAACGTGCGCTCCTCCACTCGTTTATTAAAACATCGATTGATGTAATTAGTCAACTAATCTCGCGCCTTTTGCGTACTATCACTCGCACTTTATCAGCGTGAAAATAGGACATTCGGATCGTCTCTTTCTCCCCCCCTCCCCCCCTCCGTCTCCGGCACGGTCACGGCCAGATTGTTAGCGCAGATAGGGTATAGAAATTAATAACTTTGAACTCAATATTTTTGCGAGCAGAAGAAATTTTCACTCCCGGCTGTTAATTGCCATCAGCGGACGGAGTGTCTGTGCTATCTCCTCCGATTTTTTTCTCCCCCCGCCGGTATAAATCACTTCTAATATGATGTTTCTCGCTATGAGCGCCTGCTCCCCTTTTCCACCTATATATCACTCTTCTGCAGTTCTCTTTACGAGTCTTATCTGCGGCGGTGCCGATGCGTAAATTAGACCACGCACTCCGAGCTCTCGGCGGTAACCCAATTTCCTCGGTGTGTGTAATAATAAAACTGTTTTTTTTTTTTGTTTTTTCCTTTGGCGAAATAAAAGCTCGAGCTGATTATTATTTTTTTTTTTTTTTTTTTAAATAATTCGCCTGAGTGATGGTGGGTTATGAATAATAATGAGGTGGCGCAATTTATTGCCCTGCGGTATTAATTAATGTTCGAGCAATAGAAAGTAGACATATTTATGCAAATTGACGTTTGTAATTAATATTTGATTGTCTTTTCATTGTTTATAATTAAAACGCTGAATGTTATTACTAAATTTATAATTGTTTGAACGAAATGATTAGTATTGATATGTGCAGCTTCAAATTTGTTGAATTTTCAGATAAAAGACTGTTAAATCGCGATACGTACACCAATAATCACGGATACTCTATTTTCAAAATAATTATATCATTTTATGGTTTCATTCAGTACCATAAAAATTGAATTTTTAATATTTTGGCTTTCCCGTATATTTTCTATTTTCTTGCGAAGTCTAAAATGTTTGTATTTTATTCAGTTAGGATAGATAGATAGAAAATACGCAAGTTTTGACCTTCGCTGACTGAAAATTCATCAATCTCCAAATCTTAAAAAATTAATATCTTTGTATCGAATGATATTAAAGATTTCTATCTGATATCATCTGATTAAAAATCAATGACTATATAAATATACGACCATCATAAGAAGATACTATCAATATAATCTTCAGTTTATCTGTCTATTTTAAGAGGATCCGCTTATGTGTACACTTAGTAGATACACTCCAGAATGAGTAAGACACACGCCTGATGAAATCTGAAAAAGTTCCTTATTTACAGTAATCTTCCCTAAAACAGAAAGAGTATCATATTTTACAGTAATCTCATCCCAAAGCAGATTTGCAGTATATACATTCCAGATTGAGTAAGACACGAGTCTGATAAAACGTGAAAAAGTTTCATAAATCTTTACAGTTAAATAAATCATTCCATGTACAGTGCCTGCATCTACTAATTTAAAAAATTTGCTAATCCGAAGTGTATTAACGATATTTTACGAACTTTTCAAGAATCCATGAAAGTCTCATTGAAACCGAAAAACCTTGAAAAGAATTTCGACAAGTTGGTACGGACTGCAGGAAGCCGAAACAGTACCACGTTTATTTGGAGAGTCGAAATAGAGACGGGCAAAAGGCGCCGCCCGTCGATGAATTATCATAAATTCGCATTAGAAATTTCGTTAATAAAAGAGAGACAATAATCGCGAGGCTCGCATACCGATGAGCCCCGGGAAAGCTTCGACTTTCGAGTACGTCGACCCCTTGTTACCCATGTAACTCCCATTAAAACGAGAGAGGCGCGATCGAGCTCGCGCGCCACGTCCTTTCTACGTAGGCCGTGCCAATGTGTCTCGCGCTCGAATTCGGACGGCTGGCTTTAACCCGTCGCAGCTCGCCGAAGCGATTATGTTACGAACGCGCGCGCAGCAGCTCTCTCCCACCCTTGCCGCGAGGCCAAGTGTAATCCTGGCCTTTGCTAGCTCGCGAGTCTCTTGCCGGACCGACGACGTAATTGCCGACTCGTCGCTTTGCGCCGAGGTCTTACTTAGGAGGAGGCGCCCGCCTTTTTCTTTGCCTGCATTTCGGAATGAGTTTTTGCCGCAGTCTGTGCGCTGTTGTTTTGCTTTCTCGAGGAGAAAGCATTTTGGCGGCGCTTAAGCTTTTTTTTATCTTTGTCGGGAGCGTTTTCAAAATATAAGCGAGTCTTTTGGGTGGGACTAATTTGTAAAAGGCTCGGTTTCGGAGCAGTGGGACCTTACATTTGACAATTGTTTGAAGCTTCTTTTTAAGGTCAAAGAATTTAAATTAAGAACAATTGTTTTATTAACGTGGTAAAGGGTCAATCGCATATTTAAAGTTAATGATACATAATACACTCAGAAAAAGTGTCCTCTTATGCGGACATTATTTTCCTCTGAATTTAATTCAGGATTTTTTTTCCCCGAAGGGGAAAAAGACTTTATACCCCCGGTAAGCTCGGGTGTTTTCCCCTTCGGGCTGAAAAAACTTTCTCAAGAAAGCCCCGGTAAACCTCGTCTTCGGCGTATTACAAAAGTTTATTTTTCCCTTCGGGGAAAAAAGACTGTATACCCCGATAAGCGCCGCCAAAGGTTTTTTCGAAAAAATTTTCAAAAAAGTTTTTTTTCCCCTTTGCTTTTTTAAATTGAAAATACATTTGCGTTCAAAATGATTTCCTTTTGTGACCATGCAACTTGATTTAGAGAGGATTTTCCGTGA
>UCOL01004396.1:0-14812 GCA_900474335.1 Ormyrus nitidulus
GTATTGTAGGAGGCTGGAGCAAGTTAGGCGTTTCGTCTATAGAGTCAGGGCTGTCCACCAGACTCGTCAGTAGGGCTGACGATAGGCAACCCTTGTCCCAGACGCCAATGAGTACCCTCACCGAGCGCGGATACCTATATTCCTGAGCCGTCGGAGCGGTCGGATACCTAAATCCGCGTTACGCCACTTAGCGACCAGTCGGGCGGACACCCAAAAGCGCCTTGGGGACAAAGGCCTTCCTTCTTGTATATAATTTCTATCAATTTATGTCGAATCATTTTCGAATACAGCCCTTATATACAACTTGTATTCAAACTACAAAATTTTTTCACGTGGGTATATTATAATTAATGTAATGAGTAATGTAATGATAATACTAGAAATCGAAAGCGTGTATGCTTTTTCGCTGGTTTTTAGTGTTATTATGTTTATCGGTATTTCAGTCTGCAATCAAATTTAAACTTTCAACTTTGTTTTGGTACGAAATTTCATTTTTTTTTTTTTTTTTACTAAGCTAATAGTCAAGACCAAAATATAGAAGAAATAATGTATACGTCCAAATAATGAGAAAGAAAATTTCATTGAAAAATGCGTCCAAGTCGAAAAGCCCTATATTCGTTCGATTACAAAGCTACTTACCGAAGTATCCTGGAAAAGGCATGCCGGTGCTATATTTTGGTGGATTGGTCGTGTGTCCGAGACCAAGACAGGTGGCGGTGATAGCATGGCCGGTCTCCGTTTGCCACCAGTGATTTAAGATGGGCACTTTGAATACCTTCTCTGCCCACGCTTTCGCCTCGTAGTCGCAGTGCTCGCCGGCCACGAAGATCGTTCTGAGACTGTTTGTTTCAAACAAATTTTTATCTTTGTATTTTGTACTTTTTTAGTTAGGAGTTTGCAAATTAGAAATATATGCTTGTTTATTAATGTTACTTGTAAATGTAAAAAATATATTTAATAATGATCAGCTACGAAACGTGTTAAGGTCCCAAAGAAGTTTTCAGCTTTTACTAATCTCTGTTTAACGAGATTAACGATTTTTTTAAATTTCATTTTTCAAGTCGACTTTATGAACTTCGATAAGATATTTACCGCGATTGACGTGGAGCGTTATCTTTTCAACAGTTTTTGCAATATAAATCTAAATTGCTGCATTTTTTAAAAAATGGCATTTTCGTATCATTCAGCAAAATCGTTGAAATTTTCACTCACGATTTTGTCGAGTACTTCCTTCCGAGAAGCGTCTCCGGATCTGCTCTCCTCAGTACTCTGAACGCCGTCGGTACAGTGAACAAAGCGTTAACTTTGTGCTGATCTATTATCCTAAAAATCAAATTGAAAACTTGTTAAACATTTCCGCGACATTTATATAATATATGAAATTGCGTCGAAGCTGCGGCGCGAAAAATCTAGAATAATATCACTTTTGCGAGCGAACGCGAACAGCCAAAGAATTCTTGAGCAGCCAGCAAGTATAAAGGGGAATTGAATCAGCTGCAAATCCGTGCCATCAGTGGCAAAGAATCGGGCTACGAGTTTCCTAGCCCAGCGGCCCTCGGGCCGGTCAAAAGTTATCGAAGGCGCCAAGTTCGGTCTATATCGAGTTAGCGAAACTCTCTTTTCTTCGTGGAAAAGGAGCGAAGCGTTCGCGGCCGAGGAAGGATGACGAGCGACCATTTTCTTCGGATCTTATTCGATTTTGGCGATTTTTTACCGCGCGACTTTTTGCAACGCTGACGTCAGGAGAAACGTACACTCGCATATGGCCGCAATTCCGAGTGAAAAGATTGCTTTCTTTGTCGAAATTAGAGGGAACGGTTCGCGACGTCGAGAGAGGCTTGTAAACAAAGTCTCGATTGTAAATCCCTTCAGTCTCTTTGCTGGAATTAAATTTTTAATAGAAAGCGCATTTTCTCTGATTAGAAGAAAATCGATGTGCGTTATACTTTGAAAGTTTATATTATATTTTTATATTTTGCTATGCCCTAAAACTACGGCACTTCTACTTCTGATTAGATTTGCTGTAGCAGATTTACAGATCCATATCTAATTCTAACTCGCGAGAAGACTGCACAAACTTGCCAATGAATGGTAAAAAATCAGGATAGGAAAAAAAACTTGGTTAAATATCTGACCTAAAGTACTGTCCCGCGTCGGGCGTCCTGTCGGGCTTGCCCTCGTACATGATGCTGGTGCAGCCGTAAAGCAGAGGTCCGTAGCAGATGTAGGAGAGCCCGACGACCCATCCGAGGTCCGAGGCGACCCACCAAGTCGAGTTCTTGTCCATTCCGTAAATCGCCTTCATCGTCCAGCAGAGCGTCGCTATGTGGCCGCCCAACGGTCGCTGAATACCCTTCGGTTTATCTGCGGCGCGAGGTCAGTCTCAGCACGAAGGTCCGTTAAACGCAGAAGCGAAATGAGAGAGAGAGAGAGAGAGAGAGAATTCACCTGTGGTTCCCGACGTGTAGAGGATGTAGAGCGGCTGATTGGCCTCGACCGGCACGCAAGGATGGGGCTCGGCGTTGCTTATCACGTCGTCCCAGTCGAACTGCTGGTCCATCAGCGGGGCTTCGAAAAGCTGGCGCCTCTGAAAAATTATGCACTTTGGCCGCGCCACGGAGATCAGATCCATCGCGTCGTTCAGCATGTCCGTGTATCTGGAAGCCGCGTGTATTTCGCGTGTTAGCGCCTTTTCGCAACGGTCGGATTCGACGAATAACTCACTTTATCACTTTGTTTGGCTCGAGGCCGCAACTGGCGGCGATAATAACTTTCGGCTCCGCGTGATCGATCCTCGTTGCCAGCTCTTTCGCTGCGAATCCTGCAACGACGCACACACAGTTTTTTCACGATAGGATTTATTGTTCGCAATTCCGCAATTGTACACGAGCGGAGCTGCATTATTTTTGTACAAAAGTTCTTTTTTTTTATTGAATGTAGGTAGGCGCTCTTATTTTTGACTTGGCAAGCGAAATTAAAGAGATTACAGGATGATAAAAGATTGATTACTTCTGAAAATTAATAAGTCGATAAAAATCTGATACTATTAATTTGGCGGCTCGGAGGTTATCTTCCGCCCCCGAATGAATTATGGACTTGCAGACTAGGAAAAGAAAGAGGGGGAAGTGCTTTTCGTTTAAACTCTATTTACTTGCGATTAAATGTCTACGATAAGTTTTAGTCTGTTTGCTCTCGTCGGATGGCGCATTCCGGATTATTTATAAACAGCTCGGAGTGGTTTCGCTTTCAATTACTCATTCCGCGGCAGAAATTTGTCAAGCGGGCTGAGACTCGCCGGCCAGCCCTTTTTTCAGACGTATGTGAAATAATCAAATGGTTGGCTATAATACAAAGAAAACTTATAAAATTAAAAAAAAACTGGAGCCGCGAATAATACTTTACCACCAAATACGACGGAGTGAACAGCGCCGAGCCTGGCCGAGGCGAGTATGGCGATTATCGCCTCGGGAATGAGCGGCATGTAAACGAGGACGCGGTCGCCCTGCCGGACGCCGAATTCGCTCAGGGCTCCGGCCAGTCGGGACGTTCGGTCCAGCAGCTCGGCGTAACTGACGTAGCGCACCGTCGAGGTCATCGGACTGTCGTGGATGAGCGCCGTCTTTTGGCCCAGGCCGGCGGCCACGTGTCGGTCCACCGCGTTGTAGCAGGCGTTCGTCTCGCCGCCCACGAACCTGAGAATTCATCATTCTGATTTTAAGGACGACTCTTGCTCCGTTTTGTCTTTACAGTTTTTGTTGCTGCGGAATTAAAGCTGCAAATTTGTTTCACTGAATATTAATTTACAGTTTATTTCGCATTCAATTTCTCGTTTTCAATTGTTAAATGCTCGCTTGAGCTTAAGCTTAAGCTTCTTTTTTAAATGAACTGTAATGAAATGAATTTTGCTCAAAATTTAGCGGAGATTTAATTAAACGCCCTTGGTGCAAAGAACTTGTAAAGACTGATAAAATGGGGTCATTCCGGGTGCAAATATACATATTAAAACCCATTAAACGGACATAATTTTATCGGTTTTTATAAGACACTTTCAACTAAAATAGGGGCAATATTTACTTTCAGTCTTCATCGTTTTGAACGAAAGAAAAATATAAATGATTGTCAAGTCCGTTCGTACATTGACTTATACCACTGAAACTAATAAGCGTTGCTTTAAATAATGAAAAACTTTACAGCAATTTTAAACGCTTTCGCTTAATTACTTTTATTAAATTTCTGTTCAATACAGTCTTTTTCAAAAGATGACGGATTAAGTGTAGCAGAAAAGAAACAGTTGCATCAGTTCTTTAATAAAAATCTGGAGCAACTTATCTTATAAGTATCTTAGAAAGTTATTTCAAGGTTGCCTTTTAACTTTTATTACTTTTTAAATCTTCAATTATATTTGAACTATAAAAAGTTTCCTCGTTTGCGTTTTAGTATTCAAATCTATCTTCAAAGGTAATCAAAAGTGCTATTAATTTTTTTTTAAACGTAATAAAGATGATCGATTTTAATTAAAATTTTTTGCAAATATTCTCGTCAGTAAGCATTCGATTTACAATTAAATGAAGGCCTACTTCGTATTGCGAGTTCAAGCTTAAATGTGTTGTATTTATTTATAAACAGTTATCCAATTGTTTTTGTGACCTTTATGCATAAGGAGAAGTTCCGGATTCTGGAAAAAGGACTTTAATAAGAATTTGAATACCTAAAAAATGATGGCAGTTACTGTATGCCCTCTTTAATTAATGTACCCTTATTGCATTTTCTAGTAAAATAAAGAATCGTTAACCCCTAGAAATACTTATAGCCGCTAAGAGAAACAATAAAAACGTAGTCTAGCATTTCTATATTCGATAACACAATACCAACAGTAATTAATTACTCATAAAGCTTGCTTAGGGGGCCCCAGTGACTATCGCACTTTAATAACTTTACCTTTAATTTGATTTCATAGTCTCTCATAAGTACAGTGTAAGCTATTGTATTTAAAATTGGTTGTGACATAATGAAAAGAACGGTATCTAAATGTTTCCTCGTAACTTTGCTAAAGAATAGAATCAAAATAGTCAATAAACAGTGATTATTTGAATAGTCAATAAGTCAGTGATTATAATGAAGAGCTTTGCTTTTTCGACGATTCTTTTAATTTATTTACTAATCTTCGAATTATTGCAATTATATTATTTTTGAAAATATTCTGTTACAGAGTCAAAGAATTGACGGCAATATTTAAAATTCCCGTTACTTCTATGCAATATTTTAACTTAGAAAGCGTACAAGTTCTCACCATTTTGTAAACGGTTCATTAGTATTATCCAAGACTCTATCCCAAGGTCTGCTCCAATCGATGCATTGTGCTACTTCCGCCCAAAATTCTTCAGGATTATCGATGGATCGTCTGAATGTCTCTTCGTACAGCGGGCTGCGATAGCGATTTTGATTCAGTATATAATCTGCATAGGAAATTGACACTTAATCGAATGACCCGTCTGCGATACGATACTTTTTAAATTAAACGCAGTGATTCCTTGAAAAGTAGGCAAAAAAAAATTAATATTGAGATGGTGCTTTGAACTAAATTATAAATTTATTTCGAGAATTATATCAATGATGATGAGCAATGCCGGGTCGTGGGAATCGTTTGAAAAATGTTGAAAGTACAATACGAGAGCAGCATTTTAAGCTTACGTGTCAGTCATTGTATGTTAAGTGCTTTTGTAACAATTATTTTTATAAGCATGTAACTCCATTTTTCCTACTTTTTTATTGGCCATAAATTATGCATTGCGAAATTGTTTAGGCATTTCTAAAAGATTCTTTAATTACTTCCTAGAAACACTAAATCTTTGCTGTAATACAGGTTATCTTTTTTTAAACTTTAAGCGTAAAAAAAATGTGTAATTATCAATAGATATAAATAATTGATAAAGGACAATACGATGTTTTTAGATTTATTAATCTTATAAATGTATTAAAAGTTTGACATCAATAAGAACGAATTGCAGCCAATTTTAAAGAAAATTACTTTTCTCTAATCTTACCGCATTTTTTAAACGATTTTTGCCACTCTTTCTAACTCTTTTTCAAAATTAATTAGTAACTGGCTGGGAAGAAATTCTTTTTATTTGACCCTACGAAGATTATAGTGAAAGTTGGTCCGTGTTTTATAATAAACAATGTTCACACTATATCAGAATATTAAATTTCTTTACGACTTTACAGTAGTAAATTCTAATTTAGCGAATCAAAAGACGTATATGTGCAGTCTAATAAAATTCTCAGTCTAGATTTTAATATATGTGTCGATTATTCACTTTTAATGAAGTTTTAAATAAAAAATATTTGGTGTTATTATTGAAAATTAAACGACATTAAATAAAAAAAAAATCAATTATGTATAACCTTCATTTGATGAATGCGATATGGTATAAAATTGCGTTTAATGTTTCTAATGATTTTTCCATCGACAAAATGCAGTATTTACAACAGATGAGAAAGCAAAAAAGAACGGGCTTCCGGTGGTAATTTATACACATTTATAAGCAGAATACCAGTTGCCTGTGAAAAAAAAAGAAAAAAAAAAGAAAAAAAGAAATTCTTAAACATCCGCGATGAGTTCATTAGCTTTAAAAAAAATTTAAAGTCACGAGCGACCCTCGTTAAATTCAAGAGTCTCGTCGATGCGCCGCTGCATTTCATTTCATGCTAACTATCAAAGTTGATTCTCCGCTTGTCAATTTTGATTTTTTTTTTCTAACAATGGCTTTCGCGTGGAATTTTAGGGCAAATCTAAAGATTTTGTAATTCGTTTTTTCTTTACATTAAAAGAATCGCCGGAACAATTATTATGCATCATTATCAGGCAGATCTATTAAATTTTAAAATCTGGGTAGCACCTTTTGAAAATAGCCAGTATTCTTAAAATTCTTTTCTTAATTAAGTAGATGCTTTGTTAGACTCTAATTACTTTCTACTTGTCTTTCCATTATTCTGTCTTTTCCTCCCACTTTTTTTGCAAATGACATATCACTTGCCGGAACGTTTCTATTAATTAGACCTTTTGTATTATTAATTTTTCTTATTTTTTAGATGCAAATTCGTTTTACTAATAAATCATGAAAAAGTTTATTCTTATGCAATTTTATATTCATTTAAACATAGTATGGCTGTAGCATAGCTAAATATAACTTATATAAACAATTCAATAATATTTTAATTAATGTTTTAGAATACTGAATAAATAGAATAAATAGAAACACCCACGCTTTTTAAAAATAAGTTTTTTAAATGCATATTAAGTACGTAAAAATCGTAACAATTATTACCGCCTTAATTGGAAATACTTCACTGTTGTTAAAGTCCGTTGTTATTTCGGAGGCTAAATTCTTTCACTATACTTATCAACACATCATTTACGCCCAAAATCTATTGTACATTTTCGATTTAATATTTAGATTAATCTCTTATTCACAAAATCTCATTCACACACAGTCAGGCATGTAAGCGAAAAGCTCACCGGCAGCTTCGCTCTTCGTCCTCAGCTTGGACCTAATCTTGGCCTCGAAATTATCCTTATCCGAATTTTCATCCCTCGAGTTCAAGATTTCGCTTTGCACCTGATCCAGCATCTTCCCCCTCGCCTGACAACTTGGCTCGAACGAATCAATCGTAGGTCAGATCAGCAACGACGAAAAGCTCCGCGACCCGCGTCACAGACTGTAATACCGATATCGTCGTCGCGTCCACGGAGTCGCGTCCATCCACCAGATTGGGAGACGAGTCCTGTTACGTCGCCCTGGTGCACCGAATCTTCTCTTGCCCTCGCGATGCCACCTCGATTTAACGGACGTTTCAGCACTAGCTGGCTTCAGTGCGATCGGCGTCCGAAAACAGACTGTCACGGTCTCGGTCTAAGCCGCTAAATAATGTAGACTCACGGCGGACATCGGCTGAAGCCCCCCGATCTTCACGGAAGTGGGGATTTACTCGTGGTTCGAGCATTTTTTTGGCTCGACACCGCTTTGCGCAATTTGCATAATTTTTTACTTGCGTTTTTATTATTTCAATTATATCTCGACATGTACCGAATGAAAGCACGGTCGAACCATTGATTTTTTTATTCCCAAGATTGATTATTAAAGCTGCTTTCGAAAATCAATTTTCGGACAAAACTATTGTGAAAAACTAGAAAGGTTATATAGCTTGTAGTTAGAACAAAAATTGTTGTTCTTAAACTTTGCTTCTTCTGCTGCACTTATAACATTTGACATTCAGGTGACTAACAGCTGTAGATTGCGGCATTCAGTAAGACTATCAGTAAACGCATATTCCACGATTACATCCACTTTGTTAGATTAATTACCTACGTTTATTTTTTATTTGGCCTTGCTTAGTTTTTATCACTAAAATTTCAAGATTGTACTTAACTTAGTACGTCCAAGCTGTCAAGCTCAAAGAACTCTCTTATAGGCTACGCTTTTTTAGTACTTTTTGAAATGTTTTCATAAAAAATAAAATTACTTATATTTTTTACCAGATAAGACTTAGAAAATTATTAAACCCAAGCCGTAATTCAGCTGGCCAAACTTTGTTAATAGACAGTTACTTATCACGCGTCAATTATGTGTAAATAAAAAATAAAAACTTCAAAAAGATGGCAAAATAGCTATCGAAACTTTGTCAATTTTTGACATTTAATAAAGTGACTCGTTAATGAGCCGTTTGGCTTAAATTTCTTTAAATCTGTAAATTTTCTCTTTTAATATTGTTTTTATTACTTTTATACTTATTAGTTCCATTTCCCGGCAACAATACATTTAGTGTCTTAATCTTACTTGCCACCAAATTATCTGCTGCATCGTTGAGTTATATCGAATAAATATATTTGTTAAAGGCGCACGTAAATTCCGTGTTTTGGCTAAAAGGCTTTCGATTAGGTACAGGTTTTTGTGCACATGCCATTTTGTGCACCCTCACACCATTTCCCACTTGAAGTCCCTGCACGTAAGCGTGAGAAATAATACTCTGCGGTGCAACTTGAATATATTTGGTAAATTCATATTGTACTTTTTGTCTGTGCCAGGTAATACTGTATACGAAAAGTATTCAATACGCTTTGGAGACAAGTTAGTCGCCCGCAAAGCACTTGTAAGTGTCTTGCATAAATATTGCGTTAAAAATAACTTAATTTATAGTAGAATTTGATGCACAGTCGTTGATAGTTTACTTCAGATTTCAAGGAGAACTACACTAAAAGCTCAGTCTGATTGCACTCGTTCGAAATAGGTAAGAGAGCTTTATTCGCAAAGCAGTACACGAGTGGGTTCTTACCGAAATCTCCATTTGCTAAGTAGTAATTGCAAGTATTAAAGAAGAAAAAAATAAAATAAAATGATTCAAGAAACATTTGTTGATGTCGATGTAAAATTTTAAGGAATTTATACTAAAAGAAGCTTAAAAATAGAGGATTTTCAAAATTTGTAATTATTTCTTAGCAAGGTAAAAAATTTAAGTTTTTTTTTAAATTGTAGAATTTTTAAAATTTCAATTTAAGTATCTTCTTCGAAGGTAAAGGAAATTTAATTGTTTAGATTTCATTAAGAAATTTTGTACTTTTTAACATATTTAGGTAATAAGTCGAAAGACTTAAGAAAAGGTCTTTTGCATAGAAATGTTTCTAGCATTCAAAGGAAAGTGCTTTCGATAAAATCAAAGTGTTATAGTATACAAATGAATTTAAATGTAGATTCTTTTGATAAAAGCGATAAAGTGATGCTTTTTAGACTACACGTTAAATAATACACTTCAAAGAATATTACTTTAATTTAATTTAAATTAATAATTTGAAAATTTTTTATCCATTATTTCTTGTGGAAGAATGCTTTTTGGTACGTCTATATGTTTAGTAAGTTTGATCACCACGTACGACTGTAATCGAGACAAATGTGTAAGAATTTTATGGAAATATGAAAATGAATCGGGTCTTTAATGTATTATTGAGTGATTGAAGTAGTGCCTACAAAATCAAAGCGTCGGTTTCCTCTTCCCCTCGCAATGTGCGTCACGTGCGGGTCGAAAGTGCAGAAATAAAGTCGGCAGGGGGATTGTGGTAATATTTTTTTTTTAGATGGAATAAAAAACAAACATTAAAATAAAAGAAGTATTTAATAAAAGTATGATTTACGTTTTGTTTTTATTCATGAAGTGCAATATAAGTTAAAATATTATGTGATTTCTCGAAACGAATGAACTAACTTTAATATTCATCTAACGACGACTTTGATTCTTCCCCATGAATTTTTTAAAAGTTGTTCGCATAAAAATGAATTCAATAGTTATTTGGGATTATGATTTTCTGTTCCAAGCTCGTCCATGAAATCTTCCTTTTTAACTTCGTCAATTCGAATGCATAAACTTCCTCGGCACTCAACAACGTCCCCGTGCACAAAAGCCTTCGTTCCTCGTTCGCGATACAAAAGTAGATAGAGCCTTCATTCAATAATAAGCCATCCTTCCGTACTCGCTGAAGCGGGGACTCCGTTTCAGACGCAGGAACAACCTGACCTTCGCCGACGACATTCCGCATGATCTATTAATCCGGAGAGCACTCCTTATCAAATCAGTCTCGCCCGAAGTATTTTTCTTCGCTCGTCGGGCGAGGAGCGAGAGGCGCGGAGAGAAAAAGAAGAAGAGGCCGATCGACGCAAAGGAACTACGACGCACGAGCCCCGGCTCTAAGGGATGCAAGGTGCGTGGAGCGCGAGAGAGCGAGATCCAATAAGTCAGAGTCGCTCGGGTCACGTCGCGCGCGGCGTCGCTTCTTCTTTATTTAGCCTTCGGCGAGGTATAGGGAGAGAGAGAGAGAGAGAGGCGGCGGCGGAGGAGGGAGGAGGAGGCCTCGTCCGAATCGAATTTCTCACCGGTGTTGTACGCTCTCTCATGCGTATGTATCGCGGGCGAGCTCGAAAATTGTGTCATTTGACTCCGGTCTGCATGATTCTTTATGTGTAATACGGACGAGGTGCTAGAATTTCGTTTTCAGCTCGCCGGTGAATGACAATCGACACGCTCACGCTCTTCGGGTTGGAGCCGTTTTCCCGTTTCTTTTACTTTTTGAGGCTCGCAACTGCTTCACATTTCTGTATTGTAGGAAAAACATTCGTCGCGCGCAATTTTCACGAATCTACGTACAAGGCATTGAACGATTTAGTCAATGGGAAAACGATGATGCGAGTCGACTCCTTTCGATAGATAAAGTATTGTTTAAAAGGTGCTTCTAATGGTAGTAGAGGTTGTATTATTACCCATTCTAATGAAGAAGTATTCGAAAAAAACAGAAAAATAAAAAAGGCAAGAAGTTTCTTTGGGCTTTAACGTGAAAATTTAATAATAATAACCATTTATTAAAGTGCATGGAAAAGTAAATAAAATTATTAATCATTATTGCAAAATACATGAGAAATTAGTTACGTGCGCATATACTTGGCGTCACATTAATTTAAAGTAAAATATAAAGAAGAAAGATTCGTAAGGACGTGCATTTTTCAAAAGAAGTTATTACTTGTTATTTGTACACCACGTTCTACTGCCATTCAGCGACTAATTTCCCACAAGACTTTTACGTCTGCTTCTTTTTTCCGTGGGTTTTTTCATGTTTTATTACAAAACGACTTGAGTCTCCGCCGTCATCTTTATTGGGATGAATGGGAGAATGGAATTAAAGTCTTTTTTTTTTTTGAGAAGAAATTCTAGAGCTAGATGCTTGTCGAACGACGGCTTATATAAATTTAAAACTTACAATCAATAAGGGAAGTGGTCCAATTTAAAAAGTCAATTGAAAACAAATGTAATTGGCTTTTGGATTATGAAAATTTTAGACCGAAAAGGCAAGAATTATTGATTTACTATACGACTACAGATTCGTTTTTGACTATTATATGTATTATACACAGGAAAATTAATACAAACTTTGATTAAAAATATAAGTAAACATATGTTTACCGATGACTATTAAATACATCTAAATCTTGCTCCGAGTCTCGCGTATAAGCTAGGTTTTTTTAACTACAGAGCCATTGCTTACTTGTGGCACAATAATAAAATTAACATATTCGGCTTTCGTGTGCAGTTCGGTTCGATGCACGGCAGAATTTCAAATGAAATTCATGCGTCTAGTATAGAAGCACGCATGTACAACATGTTGAGGGGAAAAGACATCTCGCGGCATTTTCTTTTTTTTACTTATTTTCGATGTATAACGAATGAGGATTACGTAAAGTCAAAGAAGCGGTTTGAACATTCAACTTTTATCACCTGTTTTAATTTTATTGACTTTTAAAAACTTTTAATAAACTGTAGAAAAAAGTCACGAAAGCTTTCGATTTTTTTTATTTATTCATTTTTATTTTGTCTTTATAAATGAGATGACTATTCGAATGAATGTAAAAGTGTCTTATTGGGCATCGTGCAGTTTCATTGCGATATGAATGATAATAAGCAGTTATTTTGTGAACAATTCTAATTTGACGATTTAATAATTTAAAATTAAAAATATTTTTATTATTATTCCGAGTGTTTAGTATACATGTAAAAGTGTTATCGAGCATCCAAATCCTATAACAGTCTGGAGTAAGGTTTTTATCTCAAAGAGGACCAATTATTGTCTAAAATATTGAATCGACCAAAGGCAATAATTATTTTACAATCATTTTCCCGACGGAAGTTGTCATCTTCTGAAAACTCCACTCATCATTATCCACTCCGGCCAATAAAAAAAATTAGTATTCTTTCCTGCCTCTAATAGCTGCTGATCTTTCTACTTCTAAGCATTCCTCGCAACGATAAAACAAAATCAGCTTATCTTCATGTCTCATTGACTGCTTTATCAGATCGATTGTTGCGTCAGTTGCGTAGGTGCAGGAAAGCTCGCGTGTGTAGGCGTCAAGCTGTCTATGAAGTACTAACCTGTTGCTCCGTTCTTCCACCCACCCCCTCCCCCCTGCCTTTCGCTGTACCTTTTTTGCACTTTCTTCCCCCTCCGCTTTTCGAACTGTTCAGGCTACTTGGGTAAAACTGGAACACCGCAGGTCGCGTTGCTATTGTACCAATTACTTATGATTAAATATAATTGGTCACAAAAATTTACTTTGACTTTTGCTCTTATTTGCATTGTTAAAGAGAAAACTGTAAATCAGACGGTATTCGACTTCTCAACTTTCCTTTAAATTTTAAATCAACCGCACTGAAAATCTTTCGCTAATTTAACTTTTTTCACTGGGGCTCAAATTTGAAAGTTTAGTCCTTTTCTTTTCAATCTTCTTGAAGATGTAAGGGAAATAAGACCACGGCCCCTGGGATTGCACAAACTCCCTCAACCTGTTAACGCGGTCTCGCGTGTATTAACAGGGCAAAACCTCGGAAGATGTTAGAGCCCGTAGAAGTATAACGCGCCGCTCGGCAAAAAAAAAATCTTAATCTCGCTCACGAGATTATCTTCGTGCATGAAATAATTAAGTTCCGCTCGGACTTGGCAATTTACTAATCAATTTTAAATAACACAATGGATAAAGTCGTTTTTGGAATGTACTATGCGTACTGCAATCTAAAAGAATTTGATTTTTTGATTAAAAATCGGTTTAACAATCTATCGAATTTTTACGATTGAATAAATATTTAAAATTGTGCGCAGCTGCAGGAATTAAACAATAGGATGCCTTGAAACTCACCCTCTTGTTTTCGAATTGGTTTAGCCAACGCATTTGCGAGGGCTCGTCTTTCGAGTTTCCTGCAGAAATGACAGGAAGATTTCACGCAAGGCGAGCATCGAAAATGGGTCGTGGACGATGCTATTAAGCATGCATGGAGAAAAGAAAATTCTTACGTATATAACGTGTATGTCCTCAAGAAAAATTCGTTCATTATTATTTATCGTTACACTAGAAGGATTCGGTCGCTTGAAAATGCTTGGACTTGACGTTGGACGTAATATAAATTTTTTAACCTCTGACATGCTCGTTTTATACGTTCAATTGAACTTTTATGAAATTTCAGACGTGCTCATTGCATTCAAAATGCTCAAACTCTGTTGCATAAAAATTCCGCGTTCTAGAGTCATTATAAGCTACGTAAGAATAGTTAATAAATAATCAGTACTCACCGATTCAGGAGTCACTGCAACTTTTAAATATTTCACTCGACATAAGTGATTTATCGAATTGCTAATGAAATCAGTTGGAATTAATTATTTCGACTGCAAACGTGAACTTTTTAACTATCTAAATCATTGAGCATTAATTGAAATTCACTTCAACTTATTGCTGATTTCGTTTTTTTGAGAGTACCGCGCGAAACGAACACGCCTCCGTCGACTCGCAACATTCGAAACGAGAAAGTAACGCGGATCTCAATAAATCAATTATACCTGCCATTATCCGTTAAAACTCCTCCACCCTTCGGGAGCCTTTGCGCGAATCGAATCGAAATTGAAAACGCTCCCGCGACTAATTAAAATCGGCGGTACGCGCGGCGCAAATGCGCAGCGCAAACAGACCGCGCGGAGCAAGGGTTGATTTTAGAAAGTCATTAATTATCCCTTTGTTTGATTTAATTTACTCAAAACTAGAGAGCGGGAAAAGAGGCTTGGGAGGGGGCGAATTACGAGCGCGGGGCGAAATTTCCGTCGTGCGCGTGTATAATCAGCTGGTGCCCCGCCGCGGTCCGCGTCCTTCCTCCGGGGAGCGCGCGCCGCGCAAAATACGAGAAACTGCGCGTGGAGGTGAAAAAGGAAGTTGTGAATTCGCGGAGGGGGGAG
>UCOL01004397.1:0-14822 GCA_900474335.1 Ormyrus nitidulus
GGGGGGGGGGGGGGGGGGGGGGGGGCAAACCGCAGGAAGTCGTGGATCAAAGCCGAGAGGGGCTGATGCTGCTGCTGCTGCTTCTTCGCCCAATCGAAGCTGCTGGATGTGCCGGGATTCGCGTTTCTTTGTGCGGGGAAGCGGCTGGCCTTCTTATCGGAGGGAGAGCTTTCCGTCAGATAGGGATGTCCGTTTTGTAGTCTCGAAGTCCCGCTGGACGTTCGGCTGTCGTTTTTCGTGAGTTGGCTTGTTTTTCGAGAGGAGGTTGATAGGGGTTTCGGGAAAATGGTTTACATCGCTATACTGAAAAGCGGATTTTTCGAGAGTGCAGAGATAGAAAAGTATATTCCTTGAAAGAATTGTAAGTCGGTGCGGAAATTTCTTTTCTGTTTTTAAAGAAAAATCAAAAGATTCCTTGAGAAATTCTGGGAATTGCCAGTCGTACAGTATGATAGTTTACGCATTCGTGATTAAAATTACATTAGAAATTAGTTTTTGATAAGGGAAGTTAATGAGTCAGTCTGAATTACTGTTTTTTAAATTAATGATAAAACGTTACCGTAGCTGATTTCCGGTTCTGGCGATGTGGAACATGCTACGTCCGAATCTTGAAATTCAATCTCTTCCGAAATAATCATGGATGAGTCAGGGTGGACAGACAGTCTGACCTCTTGCTCGTCAACTGCATTGTTAAATTATCAAAATTTTAAATTCACGGAATACCTAATTATATTCGGCATGCTAATGATAATAAAATATTTTAAAGCGTTTACGTAAATTGCGATAGTATTCTGGAATAGATTTCTCGGAACGATAAGAAATAAATCATTGAATGTCGTTAGAATTTAATAGAATAAAATTCCGAAATCAAATTATCGCCGTGTGAAATAAAAAGAAAAAGTATATTAAAAAATTACAATATTCACTCTATCAAAATTCCATAAAAAGCATTCCAATCCGAAATCCTCCGATTCAAACAAGAGCTTCGAAAGCAAAAAAATTAATACACTTCTTATGAGCTTCCGAACGCATCAAAACCTACCATCCGATCCACCGTTGCACTCCCTCGGCGGACAGCCGCGACAGAATCCCGCCTTATCGAAGCCCGCGTCCCTCCGCTCCTCGGCCTTCCTGTCGCTCGGCGCCAGCAGCCTCTCGATACTGAACGACATCAGCCTCGAGGCCGCGTCGACGGTACTCTTGGTCGCCTCCTTCGCACCCTCATCCGACATGTCACCTCGGCGCTCCGCGCCACGACTGCCTCCTCGGTGCGTGTCGCGCTCTCTCCTCTCTCTCGGGGCAGCAGCCGAAGAGAAAATCCGAGGCGGGACCACGTGGTGCGGAGGAGACGTCACGAGGCCTCCCCGGCCAATCGACCGGGATTTTGGGCGGATCTTGGCGGCGCGCCGCCGAGTAAATGATCTCGTATGGGGCTGCTTGTACGCGCTCCTAAACGCCCGGTAATGAGCGGCGCATAAATCCCCGTCGGGCCGCGCGGCCGGCGATTAATAACCGTTTATTCGGCCGCGGGGGGACGACGCGAAACACGCCCCTAAGATGCGAGAGAGAGAGCTTAGAGGAAAAGCAAGCGAGAGGAGGCTGCTGCTGTTCTGCGCGCGCGACTTTTTGGAGACGCTTTTCGGGACTTCTTAATTTAGAGGAGGCCGGTTTGTTGCGCCGCGATTTATGGGCCGCGGTGCGCTGCATTGAAAGAAATAGTTGTCGCGTAATTAAAGCTTCCGAGGGCTGTACGCGGTTCTTTTGGTATCCTCGCTGGTGCGTTTTGCGTCGGGACAAAGATTTTGTCGATGTATTTTAAGATGCCGCGATGGAAAGAAGATTATAAAAATGAAATTATTCTGATTTCATTTAATTATGCAGAAAAGTTGACCATTTTTTCATTTTATAGAAATTGCAAAAGAATTGTAAATAACGAGACAAATAACGCATTTTTAAAAGCATTTTTCTTTGAATTTTTCGATAACGCAGTATATAGCTGCATTACTTATCTTTTATTGGCATCAAGTCCGTTTCCTTACTGATTTTCATTGAAATCAGTCTAATATAAAAGATGTTTAATCTCATTACAGGAGCCAAGAATAGAAGCAAAGATCTCGTAATTAATCTGAAATTAAATTCTGTATCCAACTGCGTGAACGCAATCATAAATACCGAATTAACAAACATGTTAATCCACCCGAATCCAAGCCTCAAAATACCCCCTGTATTTCCTTATTGTGATTAATAGCCGAAATATTTATTTTTGCCGCGTGGTCGTGTGTCACGCCTGCCCATTTTCGCATACAGCGCACACCTTTCGCCCCGCGGTGTAAACACTCGGAAAAATTTGTTAATTACCGATGATTTACAATTTCTGTCCGCTCGCCAAAAGCTATTAATCTGGCATTTCGTTAAGAGGGCGCGAGCGGTGATTTACCGCGCGCATAATTAGGACGAAGACGGAACGCGTACTGCGTGCGCTTTTATCGATCGGAGGCTCGCGAAACGAGTACGCTGCCGGCGGAGGCTGCGTGCAGGCAGATGAGCCGAGAAACGGCGACGGTCGCTTCTTCGGGGCTTTAGGAAAGCGATAATTAAGAACTAAGGGTATATATAAATAGGCGCTGAAAGTCGACGCGTCAATGCCTCGTGAATGATGAATGAGGACTCCGGGAATTTTCGATGCTCGTGGAAGACTTTCACTTTTTCTGGGGAGACGTCTCTCTATTGACAATTATTTTTTAAAGACCGTTACTTTTTAGATTGACTTAAGCTTACAAAAAAAGAATTTCGTTTTCTTCGGAAATCATGGTAATTTTGGGATATTACAAAAAGTAGCTATAATGTAGTAAAGAATGCCATAAAATTAAAACAAATTTCTATACAAAATACATACCGAGAAACAGTTGTTAGTGTCGACTGTCGACTTTTATCAACAAAAGTATCGTTTTTCGAAAACGGGAAAGAAAGTCTGTACATCTTTTAGACATATTTATTTATTGACAGATTCTGTAACATTCATTACATTCTACTATTTGTAAAGAAAATATATGATAATTTACTAATCAAAACCCTGTCATTGATAAATATTATTTATTTTTGCACGAATAGGAATAAATGTACATTTGTATTCACAAATTTGGTACGATTAATATTCTCACACAATAGTGTTAATACTTCGTTGCCAACTTGATTAAACGAAATTATTATATAAAATACGCATATATTTAATTCCTATATGTTTAACTCAATCACATGAAATCTTAAACGAAACTTTTTTCTAGTTATTCAATGAGTTTATACTTTGTTAAAGTACTACGTTGATGTAAAAATGATAACACTTATTATTAAAACTCTTCTTTTCTAATATGTTTGCAATAAATACATTACAGAGAATATAAACTTATGCTTAAACGATTTCTTGTTACCCCCAAACCTTTAAATGTTTTCTCTAAGTGCGCATTTTAACAAACTTGGTCTGCACAATGAATTTTAAGAAAAGCTTTAATAAACAATTAAAAATAACATTTGAATGTTACTTAAAAATTAGTTTTTTGCGAATAAATGTTTATAAAACTAGTGTTGTATGTATACAACCAAAAAGTTTTACTAAAATTTAAAACATTATTTACATAAAAACATTTTAAATTTAACGTAATTTTTTTTTTTTTTGTTTTAATTTCTCGTAAAAAATTCAAAGATTGTACTATTTTACTGTTTTTTTCTCTCAATGAAAATTTTACATCTGTTGCGTTGAGTTCCCATTCCAGGTATTGTTTTCATCATCATCATTATCAACCGACCGAAGAGTGTGAACGTTTCCACGATTTCTTAATTTACTGACTCTTTGAGTTTCTACTCGTCTGTAAAATAAAAAAAAATTATAACTAAAATATAGATTGTCTTTTTGAAGTACCAAAATCGTACCTAATATTTAAGTTTCCTAGGCGATTGAGTGGTATATTTGATCTACCACCCAAGGGATTGATAGGATTTCCAGTGTTGCTTGTATTATTTGTACCGTTACCCCCGCGTGGCCTGCCAGTGAAATATCCAGTAACATAATTATATATACTAACTACTGGAGCAAGAAGCGTCCAGATAAAGTAAGAAAAAATGCCAGAACCCTCGGCTGATTTAATTACCGATGCAGAATTGTTCTGAAAATAAGTTTTTATTTATCAATTGAAATTCTACAACCATCAAAATAAATATTTTACAATATTTTAAATAAGAAATCCAACTTACATTTTTTATAGGTAAAATTAAAATGACGGCTGAAGGAACTAGTTCCAATTCTAGAAGAGTCTTTATATCATCTGCTGGAGTGAAATCTTTTCGAGGAAAGAATGCTGACATTGAAAAATTTCTAAAAGGCAGTTCAACCTCCTGCCTTATAAATGATCTTAGGCTTCCAAGAGTGCTTGTTGCTTCAAAGACTCCAGATACAGTATTTCCTGTAGGTAATTTGAATTGAATTCTGGCTTTTGAATTATCAGAGACTCTTGCAGCTTCTGTTCGAGCTTGTGCTTCTTGGTGAGCTTTCTTTTGCTCTGAAGCTTTCTCCTTGAAAATGGGAAATTTTTTTTTATAAATTTGTAATCATATTTAATAAAAAAACTGAAGGAAGAAGCAGAAAAGAAAGAAGGAAAAAAGTGCACTTAGGAGAACAAGAACTAAAGGACAAGGCAAAAAATTATATAAATATACTGGCATGTAAACACTCTTAGTACTTGGGCTTAAAATGTATTGGAGAAAAAAAGTGTCCAAACCTAAAACTATTTAGTTAAATCAGTTTTATTAGTAGTATTATTATAATACCTGTTGGTGCATTTCATATTTTCTTTTACGTTCCAATTTGTCTTCAGCAATTTGTCTCAATACTCTTTCTTTAGCTGCTTGCTCCGCAGCTTTCTCTTTTTGTCTTTCTTCTTGGGCTTCTCTAATTTCTCTGTCTTGTTGCTGTTGCTTTAATTTTTGAATGTCTTTTCCAGATCGACGTCTTTCTAATTCCCTCTCCCTCTCTTTTTTTTCCTCCTCCTCTGCTTTTTGCTTTTGTTGCAGTTCAATTAATTTTTTAACCCTTAGTAATTTTTCCTGGCATAAAATTTTAATTAATACCAAACATTAAATGAATTAATTTACAAGTTCAAATTCAAATGTATTTTCAAATTCACTATTACCTCTGGTGATAGTTCTGATGTATACTGTGTTGAAGAAGAAGGTGCACTGGTAGATGCAGGACTCTCTACAGGGACATCACTGGCTGTTTTTGCACTGGATGCTTCAGATTCTATTTTTGGCTGACTACCTTGGCTACTAGAGGAATGTGCTGTTTGTTCAGCATTTATTAAATCTGCTGAAGAATGTTTTGTTTCGGAGTTGGCTTTTAAAGATATAGAATCAATTTTCGTTGCTAATTCTGACGGTGATAAAGTATTGCCAATAACTTCTAATGGAACACCATTGTCACCAATAAAGAATATTGAAGGAACAGGAACCAAATGATCTGTAATATTAAGAACATTATTTATAAAAAATGTTATTTTATAAATATAATACATGCCAAATAATATTTAATAACATCAAAACTAAGTGGTTTGGTTTCCGCTACAAACTGTAGGTTCCCGTTTGTTGTACAAAAGTGCAACAACGCTTATCTGCTTAAGATTCGAAAACGTGCCTTGGGTAGGCTGAGTAAAATACAAAAAAGGGATATAATGCAAACACTATGCTTTAATTTTGATATAGTTGTTAATAACAAGATTTTTTAATATCTTGGTGTTTTGAAAGTTGCATAATATTTAATATTATTTGCCACGTCCGCTTCAATATTTCGTTAAATACTTACAAATTTGAGCGAAAAATGTATAATTTTCAGAGTCGCTTTGCAGTTTAATGGCAACAAACTTATTAGATTCCAAACGCGATGACACTGTTGAAGTATTCAGCGATTGAGCGATTTGCTGCGATTGTTCATCTTTACCTAAAAAGCATAACAAAACGAAGCATGGATTAGAACTGAAACTTTCGCACGTAATGTTCCACTGTTTAAACGTATAAAAATCAAAGTAAACGTAAAAAAATCTTGCACGACATGGAAAAACAAAATTTAACCTCAACAAAAAAACTCAAACCTTCAACGAAAACAACAAATACAGCTTCCTTGGCTTTGGAAGCCGCGACAGCTTCAGCGATGCTTCCTTGAAACCACTTCATCTTTTTTTGGAATTTTGACGAATTACTATTTTTTTGGTATGAATTTGCAAGGTTTTATGCGAGTGACGTAATGTTAATTGATTCTTTATACTGGGAAATTTGACGTATCTGCTTGACGTTTGGCTGTTGTGTGGTGGCTCTGGCCCTCAACTCAACACTATAAACGTTCGGAGAAATCGAACATCTGTGCACCAGCCATTGGCCATGTCGGTAAATTCGAGCTAGAATAAGAGGGAAAGAGAGGGAATTGCAAAATTATAAACAGTTTACAAGAGCTGTTTGTAAGTGCGGATTTGCTCAGTGACGCATCATGAAAACACACCACATTTGCAGAATGAATGGCACTTTTATTTTTATATAGCAATCAATGATTAATCTAAAAGGAATTTACAGATTTTAAACACAAATTATTACAATAATTATTCAACAATTATTACTTTGTAATCTTATTAAAAGTGATGAATTATTCACTATGTTCTTTTTTTAAAAAATTTCGAATTATAGTATAATTTAAAAAAAAATTAAATAAAAACAGGCTTAAAATTGATTGTAAATGAGAACAATTTTCAGTATTAGTTTAATCTAATGTACAAACTGTGTTAATTGTTAATCGAATAAAAATTTAAAAAGCGAGTGCATTAGTTAGTGCGTTACTGCGATTTGTTACGTCTCAATACGGTGAAAAAGGAACTTACCGCTATTTAAAAGGAACCTGGAATTCTGGACCAACCTTCTCTTTGCAGTGCCGTATTACCGTGTTTAATATTGTCAACACAAGAATGATAGGAAGTGTCGATTTTACTTTGCACGTGAGATAGTTTCTGTTTATTTTTTTCGCTGATTTGATTTGGAAATCATCGACGATCATGTCTCAACTCGTAAACAAAGGTGAGAAGTTTATTTTTTACGTAAATTGAGAGAATGATTGTGTAAATCCGTGCAAGAGTCCACATGCCTAAAAGCCGTCTGCAAAGCTTTTGATTATCAGGGCCGTAAAATAAGATGGTTTTCAAAAGACATTTTGAAATATTTTTTAAGTTTTTCTTTAAAGAAAGCGATGATATAGTTATCTTAATGTTGTTTTCAGTTGGCAATAGATATTTATTTAAATTTCTGCCGTTCAGTTCAAATATTTTTTGAGGAAATGAATAATAATTACATTGTATTAGTAGTACCTCTTTTAAGGACAATTAAACGTAAATTATTTACTGATGCAGGACTTTTTCTAGGTCTTGAATCTTTTGTTCAAGTACAGTTTACATCTGGTTTAAAGACTTTGACATGCAAAGTAAAAATCTGCAGTTTTATTTTATTTTTTATTATTTAAATACCAAAAAATGTTTTGTATATTTTTTATACATATTTTGATGCACAAAAGTCTATTAACTTATTCGAATGGATTTTATAGATAAAAATAAAAGTAAATAAATAAAAATGTTTTACAAACAATGAAATAATATTTTTCAAGTGATTAGTAAATTGTCACTTGAAAACGTAGTTTTATTGAAAAACTGATTTAAAAAATTTGAGTTATTATCCAAAATGCGATAAATAAAAAAACTTTACAAAACATTTCCCATTTATTTATTTACATTTATTTAAAGGATCTTCTTTACTTGGTTAAATTCGGTTTTAGGTTAGCAATTTAGAATAGAATTTATCGGTTACACACATGTGTACACGTACGTACACACATGCGTGTGTAGAGCATGCTAAGAAATTTCATTGTTCCGAGTTCCGCGAGTGTGGAACGTCACGGAAAGAAAAACGCCATAATCAGTAATGGCGTAGTGCGTCCGTCCTTGCGTATTTTTCACATCGCGATATAGTTTCCCCTTTCTTTTAAAGGCAGCACCTTTGTATATTAGTCACCTCCACTTAGATTTAGAAACGAAGGAGAAAACCTGACGTGATGATCGAAGTCAGCCAGAGGAAGTCGGCGCATTTTAATTCACAGTCACGAGTGTGTCGCGTCACTGATTCATTCTTAGGAAATGGGAGTGAACAATACGAATAAAACGTGATATAAATGCACCTGTTGCTGTTAATGCAATCAGCTTCATGAATACTTTTGCTACATTCCTATGCTGAGTTAATCCAGTTGATACTTCTCCGCAGCTTACCTGCTCCGAATTCAAGTCTGCAGTCTGTGATTGTTTTACATGTAGTTTGTGATGCAAAGCCGAAGCAAAAATGAAGGTAACCGTGTGTTTTGATCATATCAGAGTTGTAGTGCCTTGCGGAGATGGCAGCCTTCTCGTTAGAGACCTCATGCACGAGGCGATCCTGCGTTACAAGAAAGCTACAGGAAAGAACGACAGCACATTATCTATTAGCAGTTTATCTTCATTGACAGGAGGAGGGATTCTTGATCCAGATGACAGATTATGTGATGTTGCAGATGACAGGGAACAAATTGTTGCCCACTTTGCAGGATCAGATATCATTCATGTTGGAGGTGACGGAGCAAGTTCTGTTGGGACCAATAGTCCTGACTTCTTTCATGGTGAAAGTAAGGAACATCGAATATATGCTAGCAGATCTACAGGGAATATCAAAAGGGAAAGTACTAAGAGATTATCCATGCATGCACTGTCTACAAGAGAGCCTTGTTTAACAACATACTCAGCTCTTTCTTTACCACGTGAGTCTAGGCGTAAAGAACCACTTGGACAAGATGCAAAAGCTTTATATGAGATACCAAACTTGAAACCAGACACTGGAAATATTGGAGAAATTTATGAAGTTATTATTAAGAATGAACCAGGACCACTTGGATTGCATGTAGTATGTTGTTGTGACTTATTAGGAAATGATCAAGGTTATAGAGTTGAAGGAATTGAGCCAAATGGAAGAATAGCAAAGGATGGTCAAATAGATTTACATGATACGATTATTAAAATCAATGGGCACAGTTTGTTGAAAAAATCATACTCTAAAGTCCAGGAAATTCTTAGATCATGTGCAAGTGAGCCTTGTTTGCAAATATCTGTGGTGAAACATAAAAAGCCCCAAGACAAGAATCTACAAAAGCTTTTGGGAAATTCCAATAGTTCTGAGAAAAGTACAGAAAATGATGACAGTACAAGACGATTGCAGTGTACTAATTATAATGTATTACAAACAGCCAATACCCGCAAGATTGGTAAGATGATTGAAATTGAGTTAACAAAGGGAAACAATGGATTAGGTTTCAGTGTTACCACTAGAGATAATCCTGCTGGGGGTCACTGTCCAATTTATATAAAAAATATTCTTCCTAAAGGTGCTGCAGTTGAGGATGGTAGATTAAAACCAGGAGATCGTTTACTTGAGGTGAACAATTTGGAAATGACTGGTAAAAACCAGGCTGAAGTTGTTGCCTTACTTAGAAGTATTCCACCAGGTGGTAAAGTTCGATTAGTTGTATCTAGACAAGAAGAAGTATGTGCAAATACTTCTGATGTACAAATAGGAGTCCCCATAGTTACTCCAGATGCTTCAAAGAATTGGAAATCGCCACACGAATCTCCAGTTAAGAAAAAAGAAGAATCACCAGACATGTATGATAAATGCAACTTTAAATCCGTCCAGGTATCAGATGAAATAGTTCTATCTCCAAAGAAGAATCGTGTTATTCTTGCTTTAGACATTCCAGTTCATGATTCCGAAAAAGCTGGTTTAGGAGTCAGTGTAAAAGGAAAAACCAGTACAAGTGAGGACAGCACAAACATAGACTTGGGTATTTTTATTAAAAGTGTTATACATGGAGGTGCAGCTTCTAGAGATGGTAGATTGCGGACAAATGATCAGCTTCTTAATGTTAATGGAGTTTCTTTACTTGGCTTATCAAATTCTGATGCTATGGAAACTTTAAGGAGAGCAATGTTGAATACTAATAGTTCTATTACTGGTGTTATTACACTTACTATTGCAAGAAGAGTGTCTTCATATGACAGTTCACCTGAAAAAAGTTATGGTGATAAAATGACACCTGTCTCTTGCAAATCAGATAATTCCAATAGTGTTTATGTAAATGTTAAGCCAAGCGATGGTTGCCTTAAGGAAAAAAATAACTTAAATACTCCAACAGGTATTTTAGATAAAAATTTGCTTCCAGGATCAGCTCCATCATGGAACCTTGTAGTAAACAAGTTTTCAGCACCACAGTATAATAAAAGTAGTTTAAGAAATGAAAGTTATTGCATTGCAACAAATGAAGCATGGATGGATCCAGTCAGTATTGCAAAAAAACATAGTATTGGTCAAAGAGATGATCATTTAGAATCAGTATTATCAGAAGAATCTAACGAAAATTCACGTGTTTCAAATTCGGATCATAAAAAGAATGCAGATGATAAAGACAGTCAGTATTCCGGGGATCCAACATATGATAGTCAGTTGTCACTTGAAGAATTTAATTCTGCAACAAATAAATTTTCTAGAGATGCTTTAGGAAGGCAAAGTATGTCGGAAAAAAGGCATGCTGCTCTTGATGCCAAAAACACCGATACTTATAAAAGAAACAAAAAAATTCGGGAGGGCAGGGAGAATAATAATAAATCTGATGAGCAGAAGAATCATAGTAAGAAGGATTTCAAAGGTGAAAGTTTCGAAACAACAACCAGTAGCAAATCTTCTGTTGGGGAAAGTTCAAAGCATTCCCAGCCAGAGTACTTATATACCATTCCAGGATGTAATAATAAACAATTACCACCGAGAAAGCATTGGTTAGTCGATGATGTTCATACTGGAGAAGTGCCCAACAGTAGCAATAATAAAGAAGAGCAAGGCTTTTCAAATAGTCGCGGAGACATTAAACAAGCATCCCTTAATTCTGCTTTGGATGATCGATACAAGAGGTCTAGAAAGAAGAGTGGAATCAGGTCGATGCTCCGCCTTGGAAAGAACCGAAAATCATTGAATTTTGGAGACAACATTGAAAATCGACACGAGACTAGCAATTATTGTAGTGGAACGATTAACTATATAGCATAATAAGAAGAGGAGTAAGAAGAATGAATTTTCGAATCATCGTTTTCGAAGGAATCTAAGGAAATTTTTTTAGTACATGATAGTGCACTGAATGTCGATTCCGTTTATGTATTCTTTTATTATACCTTTATACTGTAACAGATGATCAATGCACTATCAATTTGTAAGTTTTTGTAGAAACTATTCCAAAGTGCCTTAATGTCCAGAGGAAAGAAACGAAATCTATAGAATTAATGAATTTTTGTAAATATAATTTTTTACTTCATTTTGATGATTATGATATATATATAAATATGGCTGCGCGAGCGAATCATGTATTTTATTTTGTGGATAATATTTTGCACGGAGCCTAAAGTCATGCGAATTCGACAATTAGGAAAACTGCAAATTGTGAATTGTAAATTCAAAACCAAATGTAAATTTTACATAAGTAGATTATCGATGCGTAAAAAAGCTTTATACTGAATAGATTTTTAAATTATTTAGGTAAGATTCGTAACTTTAGGTTTAAAAAAAACAAATAAAGTTTTAAGTAGTAATGTTACTCTTCTTTTTCAGTGATTCAACCATTGCGAACGTCCGTCTTTACACAACAAAAGAGATTTCGGGGCAAAATCAATATTCAGAAGCCGAGAATTCCACACCGTGAAAGATTAAAAGTAGAAAAATTCGTGACACCATTTATTTCAAGTCCACTAACACATTTACCTTGGAGGGAAAGATGCTTGAAAGTTACTGATCCAAAATTTAAAAAAGTAGAAGTCGTTAATCCATACGAACAAATCCTTGCAAGAGAATGTCTAAATTGGTTCCAAAAATCAAATATGATTGGTATATTTCATGCCAATTCTATAAAACAAGAAGAAGTATTTGAATTCGCTGTTCCACTAAAGAAGGCAAATATGTACTTGAAACCCTATCCAAATTCGGTTTTAAAATTGGCTTTAACAGGTACCATTTACGAAGCTCTCTTAGAACTCAGGCAAAAAACCAATCGTGCCAATTTCTGGGTATTTAGTCCAGATACAAATGCCGAAAAACTGTTAAAAATTTCGAGAAGGACACCACAAGTCGTTTTAATAGGTAAATAACTTTTCCAACACAAAAATTAGTTTTAAATTAGTCAATTTTATTAGTCAATAATGACGTTTGATTTCAGCCGGAGTACTTTTTAACAAATTATTGAACCGCAATGAATTTTTGGAATATGGCAAATTGGATCTCGTGACTGCACAAGCTGGTCTTGTCCAGACTCTTCGTACTGCAGCTGGAGGAAACTTAAATCAACAACTAACGCATCATCAGTCTACTTTGGTTACCCGGTTAAAGCAAATAGGTACAAACGAAAATGCGCCCTGTGATGTGAAAGAATAATTGACGGTGCCTATACGTTTTTTCAAACCATATCGATAATTTATTACGCGTTATAGGTTTACATAAAGCTTTACGTAAACTGCGACTAGATTCCTTTGTATAAGAATATAAATAAGAGTATTAATTAAATTTGAAATTAGGCCCTTAATTCATTATTATCACTCAGTTATTCCTCTGTACACCTTCTTTCTCGTCGGATAAACTTCGCTTTATTCGAGAGAAATAAGCTCGACAGCAAATTTCAGTGGCAATAGTTGCAGCGGGGGTGACACTTGACGCCATTCTCTCCGCATTTACAACCTCCGGAAGTGTCACCTTTGCCCTAAAATACACAAAATTTCAAATTAAGTTTCAATTCATTTGTTAAAGCGATTATTCTATAAGTAAATCTCAGCTACTTTTATTTAAGCTAAAAATTTATTTGAAATGCTACTTTTCTAAATCTATTTTTAAAATACTGTTAATGCTTCTTGACGATTCACTGAGTTAATCAATTTGTTGAACATAAAATGGAATTGTAATATCTCCAATTCAAGTGAATTTAACAAATTAAAAAAAAGTTAAACTTACAAAGAGATATTGTAGTAACTTTGAAATTCTCTCAAAATAAATGTTCTAAAGTTACAATCAATCAAAGAAACATCGATTATTCTTAGAATTTAGCTAAAAGAGAGCGTAATTTTTAAAAAATTGAGCATTGGATCGAATAGATGTGGCTTTCTTTTTTTTTATATCTTTATGTTACAAAATATACCCTAAACCAACAATAAAATCCGTAAACCAAAAATAAAGCCTTGTTAGTAAAAGTCACAAAAATGTGAATTGTAAAATTTTGAAGAACTATCTTAAATAATGAAAAAACTTGATAATCGTCGCCTTAAAACTCTAAATGGTTGTGTTTTATCTAAAAAGCCACGAAAGAACCAGCTTAAAATGAAAAGAAAAAAAGAAAATGGGCGACTTACTCCGGGTCCCCAGCGAGGACCTCTGGTAACCCAGCAGATCTCAGTTTTACACATGGAACAGCGAAGCCAGTCGCAGCCCCATTTTTTCATTAGAACAACGGCGCAAGTGGGACACGGTAAGGCTTCTCCGCGCTCGACCATCTCTTCCAGCATCGCCGCTGTTCTTTTGGACTCGTGATCGCTCTCCTTGGAGTATTTCAGCTCCTCTTGGTACTGACGGCAGTTCTTGCCCATGTGGATGGCCTGCGAACGTTTTTTTGGTTTTTTGTAAAGAATTTTTTGTATTTTTTTTTTAATTTGAGTTTTTTTTCTGGTGTTCTCGGTGCGTATTAGAGGAATGGTTAAATATTGAAATTTTCAAATGACGTCATGGTACTTAATCCTACTTGGCACCGTGACGTCGGAATAGTTTCTAAAGATTTGCGTGATGTGAATTATTTATATTTTTGTAAGACTTTATTTTCACGCTATGACAATGATATTTAGTTCTTGAAAAATTTTTTTTATCGGTATCTTAATTTTAAGATTTAAAAGCAAGCTACTGACTTCTCTTCCAAATACATCTAAATTAATTTTTAACTTATCGGCTCGAAAATTTAAAAACTTCTACATTCCATTGTTCGCTCGGCTTAACGTCCAACCCGTTTTTCCTCCATTCACTACAACTCGACCGAACGACCAATCAACGAACTTCCTTTTATTTTTCATTGAACCGACAAAATTCCTGCTAAAGAAAAAGGGGCACCAGTCCTCCTGCGCAGCCTTCCCCCTCACCTGGCAGGTAAGGCAGTTATTGGCCTTGCATACGGGGCAGAGAAAGTTGTTGACATTGTCGTCGTAGATGCACCAGCCGGGGCAGTCGGGCGTCTTGCAGTGGAAGGCGTTGTTGCCGGCATTGTTCTCCGCCTGGGCGATGGACTTGGCCAGGTGCTGCTGGTAGACCTCCGCCGCCACGAGCTGCGAGCGTCAAACGGGAGTTTATAGGCATTGCAGGGTCGAATGTATACTTGTAATGGCGGTCGAACTTACCGCCTTGATTTCGCGCTCCTGGAGCGTCGACTCGCAGGTGTAATCCGCGTCGCGATACGGACACTTCACCTCGGCCTCCTCGCAGTAACGGACCGTGTTGGCGACGCATACTCTGGAAGGAGTTTCGGTGCTTAGCTTAGTTTCTGTATACTTTATTTATTTATTTATTTATTTATTGACACCAGAAAAAACTACAATAGGTAAATGAAATTACCTGAGCGTAGACCCGGTACAAAAGAAAAATCTTACATACTAAAACTT
>UCOL01004398.1:0-14824 GCA_900474335.1 Ormyrus nitidulus
ATATTGAGTCGTCCACTCCAGGACCATAACGGCCACCTTCTTTCATCAACGGAAGCCTCGTGGAAAGCAATTTGCGTGAAAAGAAATTCTAAGTGTACCTAACCCCTTAATACCGATGCTTAATCAAATATTTTATAATTTCCAAAAAATTAAATTTCTCCATCAAAATATTTATTAATGCACAATCTGTTTTTCTTCGAATTAAAACATTTTTTTTTTAAGAATAGTGTTGTATAATTTGAAACTTTCCCTGTTTCACTAATAGTAGGAATTTGTGCAATATAAAGATAATTGGCCGAAAATTGGCCAAATAATAGTGGAAACTTTTAACAGGGTTAAAGCAAACAATAAATTCTACAAGCTTATAAAAAAAATTATTGCATAAGTTTGCAAGTAGAATACTAATTTGCCTACTGATTTTTCTGCAAGAACAAATCCAGACCCTTCTTTGTATCTTGACGGTGAGCTCAGCTACTCTAACATCCCCCTTTAATTCCCAATACAGAAAACCATCCTCCCCTCTATCAACAATAAACCAGAAAAGTATTACACAGCAAAAATTCCAATCGAAAATTCAGTTTTTTTTTCACACAGTCAACAAAAAAAAAAGAAAAACCCACGCGCAAGGCTCCAACTCCCCGAGGAAACTCCGCCAGCGGGGCAGCGACACAATTTCCCTCGGCCACCGAGCTCCTAACTCTTTAAAACCTGCCCGGACATAAAGGGGGGAGGGGTGGGGGGGGACACGCAGGTCCCACCGGGACGAGCTAACTGGGGCCCATTGTCATCGACATGACTCGGGGCAGGCCAAAGGATTACGACGGTCATCGGCTTTGTGCTAACTGGCGCGCGAAAATGTTTTTGAAATGTTGTGACACCGGCGGCGAATGGAAATCGAGGCGCTCGGGCCGCACAATGGGGGCGAGCACACCTCGGGGAAAATGCAAATATCTCGGCGGCGGCTCTCGCTTTATTTACTGAATTTTTCTGACGCGTCACTTCCCCCGGCGCGTCCTCCCTTTTTGCTCGGCAGTTTTTTTCTTCTTTTTTTTTTTTTTATTGTATTTAAGCTGAAAAGTGACTGTTTTCGAAAATACGGTGGGTAAAAGGTTTTGATTAATGTTGCGGAGACGCCGGGAAACCCTTTTATGAGTTGGCCAAGTAAAAAGCCAAGGAAATGTATCGTTAAGGTGACGCGCTGATTTATTTTTAGACGCTCGGCGGGTTGCTGTGTCTGCTTATTTTTTCGCCTAATCGATTCTCGCTGTGAATTTCAAATGAGATTTTAGTGTAAAGTTTATTAATGTTGTACCCCTGTTAGGAATCTTTGTGTTACTTTGGCCTTTTCAGAAATGGAATTCAGAGATCTCCAAGCGACAGAATCTTTTGAAGGCATAAACTGAAAGTTGATTTACTGTATGTATATGTATACGCAATAATGTGAAAGTAAAATAAATAATTAAATGATCGTAAATAAAACTAATTAGTGCTGTCCACTTTCTAAATAAAATTTGAAATGTACTTGTAATCCTGAATATTCTTTCATTAACAATTTTTTACTTTATTACTTTAATATTATTAATTTAGTTAGTAAAAAAACCTCATTCGAAAAGCTGGAATAATTTTAAAAACATGTTTAGAACATTGTACACGACAACACAGAAAACTGCAATTTCAAAAATCCTTTGTAAAGTAGTTCATCGAAACTGGCTTGAGAAAGGCTCTGTTTTTGCACCTTTTTAACTCAGGTATAAACAGAAGTAAAACTCGAAAGTTCTTAAGTTTCCCATCGCCATAAAGCAATAAACGATCGTACAATCGAAGCGAACGCAAATTGTAGTCAACCTCAGGCCAAACAAAACTTACTGGCCTCCGGGGTTCAAGCAGTAAAACGAGTCACAAAAATCGGTCGAGCAAGCTGGAAAAACTCAAGCCCGAAAGTGATTTATGAACGAGAGGCGGTGCAAATTTTTTTTGTAATTTTGGACCTCAGGCTTTTCAACGAAATTCATTTAGTCGTGCCATAAACTTCTTATTACGTAATGTTCTTTTCTGTGAGGAGGGAATTCCCCAGATTATTTATTCTTTCAGGGCTGAAAATTTGTTGTCTTGAAAATTTAGTCTTGGGGCAGGAGGGAAACTTTTTTTTTTTTATTAAAAATAAACCTATAATGGAATTTTACCCACATCTTCTTCACATCTTTAGAGCGACTTGTTTTTGAAAATATTTGTGGTTAAAATTTTTCTATTAATTTTTTTTAAATCTTAATTTTTTGGAAACAGATTTATACGTTAGTTTGAAATTTATAGTGCTATGAGTACACGAGTATAAAGCGTGTATACATTAATTTCTTTCTTTAATTTTCATCGGCTTTTAGGATTTTTAAAAGACATCATCCTTTGCGATACTAATTTACAGCGACGTGGAAGGTCAAGCTATTCTATTCAGACACTTTTTTAAAGCGCCGTTTGCTTCCAATCATTTTTTAACAAGCACCTTTTGTTTTCGAGTTTTTAAAAGTTTTTTTTTATTTTATTGCCTTGTTGACGCCTAAGAAGTATCTGGTAGAATAGCATCAGGAGGCTGAGGTTTTATGTCCATAAAAAATAGTACTTCTGTTATTTTTAAAAGCCAATTAGCGAAGATGTAATCGTTAAAGGAAAGACAGCAATTATCTAAAATAGAAAATAAAGCACAAAAAAATATCAGTAAAAATCTTGCAGGTATAATAACGCTGCGAGTACACAGAAGCCATTAAAACTGTATTGGGCTTGAACACGTATGGGTGAGGTTAAAACATGTCTCTTTGATTTTCAGAAAAAAAAGATCAGTCTTCTTGAGTGGCTTACTTCGTGTGATTTATTAATCAAAGTACATTTTGCTCTTTTTTTTGAGATACTTTAATAGAGGGTTTAGAAAATTTACTAGGGGGATTTCCGTCTGGAGATAGTTTTTACCTGTTTAGTTTTATTTTATGTAAGGATTAGTGCAACCCAATTTTGGCACGTACCTGAACCAATTTCTTTTAATTTTATCTTTATTATCCTACTTTAGGTATGTTTTTAATGCAATTTTAATTTTTATGGCTTATTGGAAAGTCTTTTATTTTTAAACATTTAATGTTTGTATCTTTCTATCAGTTGTTGTAAAATAATGTTTAAAATAAAAAAGTATTTTAATAATATTCTTGTAAAAATAGTTGATATAAAGAAAAGCTATTTTCTTTAGGTTTAGTGGTAAGTATTATAAAGTCGTATAAACAAGTCATAATGTAACATATATTTTTAATATAAATTATTAATATAATATTATAATATTATTAATTTCCATTACAACTTTCATTACTTATATTGTTAAAGAAAACAACAGAAATCCTTAAAGATTAATTGGTAAAGTTTCAAAACAATAATTTATGCATCTAAAAAAATCTCTTGTATATTTTTTAACGCGAAATATTAAACAATAATAAACACGCGGTTAAGTAAATACAACATCTTATAATAGCCTATGAATGAGTTCAGAATCCATTTCCTCAATGATAAAGGACACTCCCGAAAAAGGACAACGGCTACTAGTCCACTACACACGTATAAGCAAAGAAACCCGATGCCGACGAAACCAGATGCCGCTGCTACATAAGAGTCTTTTTCCCTATTTACGTAATCTATACACTCCTTTTCAGAAAAAAGGACCAAAAAGTGACCAGATTCCCAAAAAGATTTCCTTTGCATTTCTTTTCCCGGTATTTCAAGGCGCACTTTGTACTCGCTCTATTTTCCTCATTCATCCTTTGCTGCGGCTACTTCTTCTTTTACCGGTCTTGTGTGAGAAGTGAATTATTGCAACTTGCCGATAGAAATTTTGAAAAATATTTAGTTCTCATTCTACAGTAGCAGTATACAATAATAAAATAATGTGCTGGATTATCGCCATGTGCAATTGAAAGTTTAATATATACTTATAATACGGTAAAATATAATTTTTTTTCCCAGTTTTGCTATGATTTCAGCTTATGAATTGAAGGGTTGACTTTTATTCCATAAATAAAGACTTTCTCAATTAAGTAGTACTGATAAGATAGAAAAAAAAATGCTCACAAAATCCTTTCATCATTCTTAATTCTTTCCCGGCACTTCTTTAGAATCCACCTCCTGAATCAAAAAGCCCATATGAATACGAATCCGACTCGAAAAAAGGATAGAAATCCCGGCAAAGTGCAACGACATTTCAACGTACCGGTCACCTCGCTCACCTTCCCTTTTTGCGCACAAGTCACACACATTGTACCGCCCTCGTCCACTGGTTAGCAGGGAGCAAAAAGCATTTTTCCCATGACCCTTCATACCTTTCCCCGCATTTATTTATTTTTTTTTTCTTCTTCGACCGATCTCGCGCATTCAAAAAGCCGTCGTCCGGAACTTTTTCTCTCTCTCTCTCTTTGCCTCTCCATCTGCTCTCTATATCAGGTCCATCCGTTCGGCCCTCTTCATCCCTTTTGTCCGTGGGTTCGCGCGTGTCCGGGAATGGTCAAGCCTTCGCCGGGGATATTGGGTTACGCAATATTTGTTAATTGTGAAACAGAATCCCGTCCCATACATCTCCTTACCTGCGGCCTTCTTGCGTGGGAAGCCGAGAGAGAGAGAGAGAGAGAGAGAGAGAGAGAGCTCCTGAAAGGGAAAGCGCAAAAAAGGGAAATACGAGGATCCGCGCCGTCAATGAGAGCTGCTCGAGTTTTTCCCGAAATAGAGAGCTTCCGAGGCGAGCTTCTCGCTTTTCCTCCTCTCCCCGAGTCTTTATGCTGCGCGAAGATTTTTACCGGTGAATGGAAGAGAGGCGATCGCAGATAACGTCATCATTTTCGGGGGGGCCGGACGGGATGACGGCTTATTGCCGCATATGAGCCAAGGGCAACTTTTCTTCTGGGGCTTTTCTCTCTCCCTCTCTCTTTCTCGCTTCCTTTTTTTTCGGACCTGCACGCATGCAGAAGGATGCTGAAAAGGATGAGGGACAGATGGATATGAGGGAAACTCGATGACTCGGGGCTTCCGTCATCGGCATTGACTGCTTCCTTCTTTTCGGGAAATTGTAATCCAACGTTTTAACGTGAATTTTCATTCCCTTTTTGTACTTTTTTAATTCTTCTCTTTGGCATTTACGGCCTCCTTTTTCAAACGCCTTTAAATTTCTTTTTCATTCAATAATATAGTGACAGTTAAAGGTATTCAGAGCGATTTTTAATATTCGTGTAAATAATCATAATAATTGGGTCCTTGCATGAAAAATTCCATTAGATCCGTCAGATAGAATAATGAAAAATAATAGACCAGTATTTTTTTATACTTTAATTTTTATTAACAAAGGTAAAACAGATTAAAAATCATTATGAATGTGGCGCCACAACGACGTAGTAAACTGATATTGTTTGTCAAATGTATTGATAATCTTGACGTCAAACGAATTTTCGAAGTGCGATATCTTTGCTAATAATCGATCATTAAATTGAAAAAAGAAATAAAACGTATATCGATTATTTTTCAATATTCTATCAGGCGGCTATAATAAAGCAAACGAAAATTATTTGTGCAAGGACAGAATTAACAACATTGTGCCATAATAAATTCATGACACAGGACTTATTATTTTTAGTATTAAAATTAATAACACTGATTAAAATTCACTTTTCCGTTTCTTTCCCGCTGCCCCATTTGCTCAACCTCAAAAAACCACTGCCACCCATCCGAAACGGCTCGCGGCTACCGTGAAAATCGTGAAAACTCAATTCCCAGCTCCGGCCTTGAGGTCGGTGAATTAATGGTAAAAAAAACACAATAATCCCGAGTAGTCCGAGAGCGGCCTCCATCGGCGCGCGAACGGGGCAGCAGCGCGGCGCGCTCGACATAAGGTCAGCAGAGTGCGAAACGCGATGATATTTCGCTGACCAGTCGCTTTCCCGGAAAAGCGTGCCTCGGAATTGAAAGAGAGAGAGAGAGGGAGAAAAAAAGAACCGGAGGCGAACAAAGGGGGTGGAACAAAAAAATAAATAAAGGCGAGAGGAGCCCCCGCTGAGCCCCTCGTGCCTCCCGAATGATGCGCGTTTTCGAGCGCGAAATTCGTGGCTCCTTTCTCAATCGTATATGTATACCTTATTGACAGGGCTCACCGCGTGCTCGCTGATATTGGCTGCATTGTTTTCTCGCATTGTTTCCTCAAATGATGCGGTTCCTGGAAGGGAGAAGCGTAAGCCTGGCGCCTTTGAAGGCGCCGATTTTTTCGGCTCTCCGGCGGTCGATTAATTTTCTTGCATAATTTCGGGTTGCGTTATGGTGCGAGGGAAAGGTTTGGCTTGAAAAGTTTAACAATGCAAACGGCTTCGCCGCGTTTCTGATGGAAAAGTGGTTTTCAGGCGAGGAGTTTATTAAGATATATGAAGTCGGAGGTTCAAAAATACTTTATTTTTAAGTGTACACCTTTCCGTTAAAAATATATATATGAAGTCAAAAGCAAATTGTGCAATTTTGTGTCTATTTTTACTAATAAAAACTATAATTTTATTGCCAAGAATATTACGTTTCGTCAGTATAACTGCAATAATTGTATGAATTTCCGTTATTTTATAACCATAAGCAACAACTTTTCAGATCCTCGAAGCTCTCGCCCCCCACCTAACTATAACAATCGATCAAATTACCGATCAAGCCGAGCGATTAAAATTTCGCTAAAAACCCCCATCAGAAAACTTCCACCCCTCTCTCTCCTTCTCCAAACTGCAATATCGTAAATATAAGAAGCAGCCTCCGCGCGGCCGAGGGCAGCGCTTCCTAAACAAAAGGCGCGTCCTCACGCGAGCGGGAAATTGCGATTTCGGAAAATTACGAGCCAATTTCATCTCCCGGCTGCAGGTAAGGGCGAGAGAACGGGAGCGGAGCTTCCCACGCTTCTCCGGTGGGTGATTATATACACGTACCTGTGTGTCGGGGAGCGTCATCGCTGATTATCGGTATTGATTCCCGATGCCCGCAGAGGGCGGACGAGGCGCGATTTCGGTTTTAATTGGCCGCAATTGGAGGCGGTGGCCCGAGAGAGAGAGAGAAAGAGGGAGAGTGGATGGGAACATGTGGTTTCGTCGAGCGGGCTGCGCCGCTGCTGCGGAAGTTGTACACTTTCACAGATGCTTTCGTTTCTCCGGAATTTGGGAAAGTGCTTAATTAATTTCTGTTGTTTTGGGCTTGGAAAAATAAAGAATGTTTACGTTTGGCTAGCCGGAGTTCGGTGTTTTAGTAATGGTTCCTGCAAAATTATGAATTGCAGATCGAGGAGCGCGGTGGCGCTTCGAAGGCAAGTGTGGAAAAGGCTCGAGTCGACGGCCGCGCTACTGTACGTGTACTTCGATATTGGTTCGCGAGATTTTCAAATATTTATTAATCACAACGTGGTTTAATAGACGGCTATTTCGTTGTACTGTGCTTCGAAAAAGGTTTCGTGTAAAATAATTTATAAAAATAACAGAATTGATTTTACAATAATCTGTGATGATATATTGTGCACATGTCTAATTAGTAGAATTAAAATGAAGATGTGTACCTGAATTTGTGCAAGTTTGACAAGTTAATTTTGACAATACACTAAAAAATTAACGATAAATACACTAGAAAAACAACAACATTAAATCTTAAATATTTATTATGATTTTATATTTACTTTAAACACTTATTTGTGCTTTTCCATCGAAAGTCGAGCGGCGTCTTTCAATGCTGCTTGAACGCAGTTGAACTTCTAAAATGAGAAAAATTATCAGATTTCTTTGTAAATGTTATCAAACAATGCTCAGATACCCATTTGCCACTGACAGTAAGAACGTTAAGGTGAAATTTGCGAAAAAATCTTCAAAGCTCGCATATATAGCAAACCATAAAAACCGAAATTTCAGTCGCGCCTCGAATCGTCGTAGGCTCCGAAGTCGAAACCGCGAGCAAGTACCCGGACCTTTCCTTCAGCACCTCTGCGGCGGCTCGGCCCTGAACGAGCGATGGATTCTCACTGCCGCTCACAAGTACGCAAGAGCAGCGAATCGGCAAAATCTAATATACGTTCGAAACTTGAAATCGGCCGCAGGAAAGATTACGATCTATTGTCCGTCGTGCTTGGCTCGATAGACGTCAGGTACGAGACCGAGCACGTGGTTCTCCACCAGAAGTACGTCAAGAGCAGCGGGGATAACGACATCGCCATTGTCCGGGTTAATAAGAGCATCAGCTTCGGCGAGATCGCGCAGTCGATCGCTCTGCCGAGCGAGGACTTTGCGGAGCTCGACTGTCCGGCTGGGGGAAGCTGGAGTCCGATGCAGTTTATAATCCCATAATTTTAATAATAATAAAATTAATTTTATTATTTTTTGATTATTAAACATGCGTTTCTACTGCTTATAGAAATGAAGCTTTAACTGTTTAGAAACTTTACGAAGAGCCATAATTTATATCCACCGATATTATTATACAGAAAATACGTTGATATTATTCACACAACATTGTGCACTTGCGAAGCAGACCCTCGATCCTTTCCCATCAAATATAAAGAAATCTTAATCGTATGCACATTAAACTGTTGCCACAGTCATCATCAGCCACAAAAGAAAAATAAAACTCCCATAACGGAGGAGACGCGCATCATCCCTTTTCACCCTCTCCCTCTCTCTCGAAAAAAAAAAAATAATGTTTTCCCAAATCTTCGAAATTCTGGATCGCTTGCGTATTCAAATTTTTTCTCACGGCGCTCTTTGAAAAGTCGCGGGGGCAGCTCTCGAGTCCTCCGGCTGCGGCATCCATCGAGAGACACGCCGTTCGGATAGATCGGCCGCATAAAAGTGTCTCCGACGCAACGCCAACCCTTTTCCAGGTATACGGAAAAATCTCGGGGCAACGATCCCCTTCTTTCCATTGACTGGTTGCGTCCGAGTGGCTCACCCCCTTATGCAAAGCTTACCTGCTTCCCTTTTTCGAATCCCTGGGAAAAGAGCGCAATTTTTTTCGGGATCGATTACGAAAAAGGCCGCCGGCCGAGGTTTTTATGAACGGAGCGCGGAGACTTGCGTGAATGGGCCGTAGGAGAGCGTGGGATCATGTTGCGCAGGCACATAATATCGGCTTTTTGGGAAAATCGACCGATGCGATTTTCACGTTTCGCGGCGGAAATTTTCCCCGGGCGGAGGAGGAAGGATCGTGGGAGTATTTGCGGCGCTGATCGCGTGATGCAGGTGAGATGGGGTTGCGGATGATCGATTGTGTCGATTCACAGGTGAGTAATTGGAATGATAATCTATTTCTATCGTGCGGTTTTGTGAAGCGAGTGGTGAATTTGATGATGTACTTCTTGTGCTGCAGAGAACCGATTAACGTAATTTTTCCCGATAAATGAGGAATTATTGTGATTCAATTCGACTGTTCTCAATTACTTACCCTTCAAAGTTTCCCAAGTTGACACTCATTTTTGCTGGCAATGGAAAAAAAATTAGCTTTTAATTTTCATTTTAAAACCGATGCTTACAATATTTGTTGTAATAATTTCTTTGTAAAAATTAATCAAAATCAAAATCCGAAATAAACAACTAAATCAATCATTAATTATGCGATACACCGATATTATAAAATATAAGCTCTAACAATTGATTCAATATAATTGCACGCCAGCCGTAATCAGAATGGATATAAAGACGAGAAAACAATCGTCGCGCTGAGCGGCCGACGAAAGCCGGTCCAGCCCCAAACGTCTTGGAACAGCCGCTTATTTATGCGTCCTCGCTCCGGCCACCTCGTCATCGACGCGGCTCGCGTCAAATCATCTCTCCGCGCGGGCACTTCCACTCGCTCGTAAAATAAATTTCCTTCGGCGAAGATCGGAAGGAGGTGGAGCGCCGAGGAAGAGGAGAAAAACCAGAAGCTTGTTTTTAAAAGGTCTACCGACAGGGATGATTTTCCGTTTTCCGCCTGGGGCCCGCGGACCCAAAAGACGGAAGTCATCAAGTGTAGAGCGAGAGAGAGAGAGAGAGAGAGAGAGTGAGCCGTACTGGCCGTTACGAAAATAGGAAGCGAGAAGGGGCTGGCGAGTTTCACACGAGCTGTCATATCCCACGCCCTTCTCTCCCTCCGCGGGGCAGAGACGGTGGACCTGACTTTTCTCGCTCACGACTCCCCCGCTTCTTTCGTATAGCGTGAAGGTACTTTGCAATTTTTACTCTCGAAGCTGGGCAATACGTGCTGATGGATTGGAAGAGAAATTTTTTCAAATTGTTTTTTTTACGAGAACACTTGATTTACAAAATACTCTGCGCGTAATTTATGGGCCAACCTTTCAATTTACATGTGCATACCGTACGACTAAGTTTTCACGTGCTCAATAGATACTCAAATAAGTTCAATGCAGATCCACGAGCTTTACGAACACAAGGAAGGCCCTTGCCCCTTGGCCCAATTAACCTCCTACTTTCTTCCCACAGCTCTCTTTTCTCAGCGGCGCGAGAGCTCGTTTGCATCGACGTGCACATGCGATCGGAAAAACGTTCCTCGGCCCCTGGAGATTATCCCCGAGGAGCACACAGATGGCGGGCCTTCGACACCTGCTCCAGATAGGGCTTCCTGTGTTCTGATAGCTGCGCCGACACGACTCGTTTTTTTCCCTGATTTACCGAGCTTTCGACTTTCCGGTTATTTTAGGGGGTTGAGCGCGGAGGCATCTCAGAGGAAGGTAAGGTAAGGAAGAATCGTGCTCCGATCGTTTGGGGTTTTAGCCTCGGATAATAAAATTCGCAGTTTTCGTTGCTGCATGCAACGTCTTAAGCTTGACGATTATATAAAGATCTTGCAAGTTGCCGTTATCGTTTATTGCTGATACCAGCATTTATTATTTGAACAATTATACGTTCATCGTGCACTGTGGGCCGGAAAATCACGTGCAATTGTTTTAAGTGTGGGCAATAACTTTATCTTTAAAGATAAATTAGGTTTCGTTGAATCATTTAAATAAATAAAGAGAAAATCTACTGCTCCCAAAATATATTTAGTCTGAAAAAATTCTAATATTTCAAATATATATTTATCTTTTTTATATTATCTTTTTTATATTACAAATATATATTTTTTGCACTTTTTATCTACACGTTATGGAAAAAAAAAATAATTTTACACGATTAATTTTACAACCTGGTCCAGCAATTAATGGCTTTTTCATAAATGTCTAAGTAAATGTTCGTAACGACTCCGTCACATGCTAACGCCTTGTAAGTTTCTTTCAGGTCTGGATCCTTTTTACATCCTGTTTGCTTACAGATGGAAGTATCAACTTTCCGGTACCACATTTTCGTCACGGCCGAAGAGTGGGTATCGATAAAGGGATAGACCCACACAAACTGACTGGGTGACACTGATGCCACGTTCGAACTAAAATAATACAGTATTAATTATACGCTCTTTAAAACTAACGTGGGAAAGAATTTTTTGAAAATTAAATGAATTTCAAAAATCTACTCTTCTCAAAGTTACTGATTTTTTATGCAATATTTTTTTTATTAATACATTGTAAAAGTTGGTTTATTAAAAATAACTACATTTTTTTAGAAATAGGAGGCAGAGTTACAATATAAAAAACGCCGATCCAAAGCTTTCTCTATGAAAAAGTTAATTATTGTACTGAATTTAAAAAATTGCAAAATATATTTTATTAATGTTTACTATAAATATATTAAATTCAGAAACAAATGTAATTTTTTTTCATATTGTAATATTTAATAAAACAAAAATTTCAAAGTATATTTTGGTACATACGTCACATCGATGACAATTTCTTTCGTTGAATTTTGCCAAGGACTATATCTGACGCACTCTTTCGCATTCACGTATTCGATAATGTAAACGCCATTTTTTAATTTAAGTTGCATCTCAGTTGTAGCTTTCCAGTTCAGTCTTTTCTGTTTAAACCGAGATATTATGCATTTGACGATAATTGGCTTCATAATTAAAATATTGCAATAAACGTATACAAACTTGAGAAGCGGTATTGCAGATGCTTCCTAAGCAGGACACTTTTTTTTCTTCACTTCGATTTTCCTGCTTCAGTTCACTGCATGCATCCGTATTCAAATATTTTTTAATTAAGAAACTGTCATGGCCTGTTGAAGTTTGTTTTTTAATGTCACAATTCACAGGGCAAAGACCAGCGACTGTAAGCTTTGCAAAAGATGTAAATTACTCGTAAGATGTAAGAATGAATGTTTTAAATCTATAAAAAAATTTACTGGTTTACCTCAGTATTTACTGTAGAATTTGATGTATCGTGATGTTCGAGAAGCGTTTTATTAAGCTGTAAAAGACTGCTAGCAAGTAATTTCAAATTTACTGACAGATTTTCCTCCCTTTTATGTACTTTTATATAATTTAGCTGCGCAAATAATAAAAATGTGGTATACACAACTGAGAATGGAGTTAAATTAATCGTACAAAATTACGTTACATTAATCTTTTGGATATGGAATCAAAACAGAGATTACAAAAAAGGTTTCTTAAACATTACTCTTAAAATAGTCAAATATAATATATAACTGCACAAATTTTACAACATACCAATCCATTTTGATGATAAGTTGCTAAGAAAGGATCAAACAACGAAATTTCACTTGTAATCGTTGACAAGCATTCATTTAAGTTCAGAATTTTTGAATTTTCATGTTCTATTTCAAATTTCATATTTCGCAAATTAACATCGTAAGAATTTTTCAAAAGGATATTCTTCTTTAAATAAATGTCATAATTAAGTCGTAATATGGTTTTGGTTAAATTCGGCTTCAACTGTATGTAATTGATTGAAGTTAATTTGTATTTCAACACGTCCCTTTTAACTAAAAATATATAATTTTATTCGTTTTATATTGTTGCTTGAATAAAAAATCATGTCAGCTTCAACTAATGAGGAAAACTTTACCTGCTTGAATATTTATAGAGAGGCACACTAATACACCTGATAAAAAGATATTATAAGTTCTACAGAAAGTAATTTAATGTTTCATTATGAATCACCTGCAGTAATTAAAAAATACTTTAATACTTCCATGTTAAAACTGACGGCTACATAAAACGATTCTTAACTTCGGCATCTCAAATATTAATCGCCCTTATATAGTCAGTTTATATTATCAGTTTGCTGCCGCTCCTGTACGATATCAGCTTATGTTTGAATTGTCTCCCACTTTAGAAGTTGCAGTTTCATTATAGATCGATAAAACGTGATGAAATTACTTTGTACAGAATTCTGTAAATATCTCAAGTGCACATATTTCCTTTTTATTGAAACACGTAAAGATTATTCATTGCATATTGTCACTGTTTAGTTTTAACAAAGTACTTAAATAGCAATTTGCTACACTTTAGATCTTTATTGTTAATTCCTTTATAATGTTTTCAAATAAATGTAGTGCGTTACAATTTTATTTTAAATAATTTACTCCCAATTAGTACTTGCCGATTAGTACAAAGTTTAACCTCGAATTTTAACTAGATTTCATTTACAGGGCGCAGTAAATCGTTCTTGTCGCGATCGATCGTTCTGCATTAAATTGTATAATTTACAAAACTACAGCAATTCTACAGCTTTTTGTCGAAAGAACTAGAAACTTATTTTTCTGCCTAGAGCTCTACTCATCCTTCCCTTTAACCCCTCCCAATATAGCGGCTGCAATTAAAAAATTTTTTTCCCGAGCGGCCTCGAAGAATAACACAATTGAACGAGTATCAATGGTCTTCCCTACAAAGCCCCCCTTTCTTTTTTTTAAATTCCCCCGCGCAGACTGAGTTCGGGACCGTTATACAGGGCTGCCCCGTAACTGGGTGAGCGTATACATGTGAATTCCACCTGTTGTCGCCGTGCTCCGCAGAGAGCAAATAATTGATACCTTCTGCGTCTTCGGAGAGCGGCCGCAGACCTTGAATCCGTCGATGCCGAGCGCAGACTTTGCAATTTAGGCGTCTGGCACGCTCCGCGACATGTGCCGCTCCTCTCCACCCCTAATTTTTCAGGCACGCGCGAGCCCGTCGTTATTGGCTGCTTGGCCCCGATGGCCCTTATTAGAGCCGCCGACAAATAGGCTGGAAATTGAGGTGCATTATGAGCTGGCGAATCCGCTATACGCAACGCCGCGATCTTGAGTGCGCTTTAATTTTTTTGCTAACTCGTGCCGGCGAAGTAAAATTTTTATCTATTAAAAATTGATGCGCGGATACGCTATGCTCGAGTCTAAAGCTGTAGCTTAGCCACCCCCGCGTATCTTGGGAACAAATCAACCGATTGAAGAGCAGTTTGCGGACAAACTTTTTCCTAATTTGTTGCTGCAAGTTATTGGAAATTGATGCGAGCTGCCTTGTCGTTTCGTTCCAAGTTTTTAACTGGATTACCTTGCGTTTAGGAGAAGGATATAGTTGATGCATTCTAACACAATAATCTAGTATCATTTGAACGTTCGCAGCTAAAAATTATTTTACGTCATAATGTATATTTGATAAATACAAGTAGCTTTGCAATCTCACTAACTTTAGCAAACATCTGAACGATCTCGCGAGAGCGAAAGCTTTATATCGTACACTAAAATCGAATGATAACAGGAAGAAATTGCGCCTCTCGGCACAATTAATCGCGCCCTCCTCTTTTCCCACAGCTCTCTTTTCTCTCAGCGGCGCGAGAGCTCGTTTACACGGACGTGCACATGCGATCGGGAAAACGTTCGTTGGCCCCCGGAGATTATCCTCGAGGAGTATACAGATGGCGGGTCTCGACACCTGCTCCAGA
>UCOL01004399.1:0-14826 GCA_900474335.1 Ormyrus nitidulus
CGGACGCGGCTTCCTTCATATTTTAACATTAGAAAACATCCCAAAGTTACAGGAAAATCCATTACCCAAATGTCGTATACTCTCCTTGTGAGAAAAATATTATATAAAACTTAACAAAAAGTTAAATAAGAATTACGAAATACACCAAATCGAATAAGTTGCCGAAAAAACTAGTGTCGCGCTTCTGATACAAACGTATGCAGCGAAGGCTCAGACGAACCTAGCGATTTTGCGCCCTTCGCGGTTTCGCGACGTCCTCTCTCTCTCTCTCTCTCTCTCTCTCTCTCTCTCTCTCTCTCTCTCTCTATCTATCTATCTATACAGCGCTCTCCTAGTCGTCTGTCCGCCTCATTACCTGCAAGAATCTAACAAAGATTATATTTTTGTAATATACAATGGCTAGGAGAGAGAGAGAGAGAGAGAGAGAGAGAGAGAGAGAGAGAGAGAGAGAGAGAGAGGATTGTAACGTTCGTTATAAGACAACGACAGCAATCTCCTTTGGTATTGTACTGTAACCGGGACTTTTGAAGCATTGAATATCAATGCTTAAATCCATCATCATGTTTTACATTCAAATAACTGTTCTATGTACGTGCTGCCGAGTCGGCGAAACGTTAACCTTGTGTGGAAGCTCTCTTTCCCTCATTTTCTCTCCGCGCTTTCTTTCGTTCTTTTTTTTCTCCTATAGTTGTTTACAGTTCTTTTGCATTCGACTTTTTTTAGTCGGGAACGCTGTTAGATCTTTTTTCTTTTACTTCGCGTATGTTCATCCTATTATTTTCACGTTTATCATTCGGCATTGTTCCATATTTCTGCTTTTTTCGATCATCGTTTGTCTTCGTTATTCTAAAGAAAAAGGGTCATTTTCGTTCTTTACGTTTATCGTCACCTTCTTCTCGTTAACTTCGACTTCTATCTTAAGTTTTCTCTGTATTTTTTGCCGATTTTGGGCTCAGTTTCATCTTTATGAAGATGTATTTAGATTGCTATTTTTTGTTATAACTTTGTAAATAACGTTATTCCTTAGCTTTTAAATTTTTTAATTTTTACTTATAATTTTTGTGTTTTGTAATTTATGTTGTTAATAAAAAATTTTTTTATCAAACTTCTGAGATAGTTTTGACGAAAACTATTAAAGGTGTCATAAATAACGGAATGTAGATATATTTATGGTATATAGATGTGAGGGTCAGATGTGTAACATATATATTTACGGTTATAATTTCACCTCTGTTTAATGGTAAATATTGTCTAAGCATGATTATTTATTATTTGTACACCATTGATCATGAAATGTAATACGAAACAGAATAATCAAAGCCCAGATATCCAAAGCCTAAAGGGAGATTTTCTTTGATAATGAGACCTACATTTTTCTGAAAAATAATCTGATACTTTTACTTTTTATCTTTTAGTATTTGTATTACTTATAATAGGTTTAGGATGAAAATAAAACTTTAATTAACTCATATATTAAATATAACGTTTTTAATGTAGATTATATAAATTGAAGATATTTGTACTCTTTTACATAGATAATCTGAAACATATTCCCTTTTTAAATAACTCAAATATTTTTATAAAGTCAGAGTACTTTCAAAATATTTGTGCGTTTTCGTTTTAGCAGCCACTGGACGATATACTTAAATCATGGGTCGAGATAAATATTATGGTCACCTCCATCTGTGACTACCTTTAACTTTTATCTCTCGCGTTTCCCTTCTCTTTGACCATATCCCTTTATATCGTTCCCATAAAGCTTAATATCCCTGCGGGTTTCAACATCCGCGCTTTTCGATGCCGTGGTGAGCTAGCTTTTTTATTGCACGGTCTGGGACTGCGCGAAATTTGCAATTCTCAGGGAGAATTGGCCGAATCATTGCCGGTGTAAACGCGAAATGGGATGCGTGATGAATTTGAAGAGCACCAAGGTTTTTGGACGCCGACGGTGTGGGTGTAGTGTCTTTTTTTTTAATCTTTTTAATAAACGTTAAAATATTTTCAAAAAATTGATGTTGTATTTTTCAGACACTTAAACTAGCATCTAACTTTGTGCAAATAAAGATTTTTCTGTAAGTTTTTTTTTTAAATAAATTATGGTTTTCATCTTACCTTTCAAATGAGATAAATTATAGAGTATGACATTTTGCTTTTATAAAGTTATATAATTGTTAACAGTGCATTAATAGTGCACATCGATTTTTTAAAACTGAAGCTTTGAATGGTTTTAGAAATTGAGCTTTAGATTGAATGGTCGTAGATTTCTTAATATTTTGACGTTAGAAAATATGCTTCAAAGTTACAATAAAACCACGATCCGGAGATACAGTACTTTTCTGGTAAGGTCATTTGTAAACATTGTACTATAGATAGATAGTGTTATGGGCCGCGAATTAATTAAAGACGGAGCAAGGAGAGAAAAAAGTGAATGACGGGATTCGAACCGCGGACCCCACGGCTGCGAAGTGCATAACGGGCGGTCCTCGCATCTCCTGGATAGTGATCATCTTTCGCGACTCGTCTGGGAACGATGTTATCCGTGACTATCGATAATGTACAATTCTGTACCGATAATTAATTAAAATTTTATAGTACAACCAAAATTATTTTTTTATTTTTTAATAAAATTATTTTTAAATAAAGAATTGTTAATAAGGTTTAGTTTAATTTTAGAACTGTAAATTTTTAAATTTGACAATAAGAACATACAATGATTTTTAATTAGAAAGCCCATTTAAACTTAGGGCAACCTTGCGGTAAACGTTCCGACTTACGCAACGTGGTGGAGCACTTTGTCTGTAAAGTAAATATTGCGTTCAATATACTCATTTAAGCACTTTCAAACAAGTAATCGCAGTTGATTCTTTGTAAATACAGATTTTATCTGATTATCGTCGATAAAATAAATGTAACTTTTTATTGAAAATGACAAAAATAGCGTCATTTATTTTTATACATCGTAAAAAAAGCGTTGTCGAAATAAACTGTACTGCCGGAAAATCATCTATAAATCCTCGTTGAGTGCCTTCGATAAGGCAATTATACAACTCCCATCCTTACGCAATGTCTCACAACCCATTAAAATTATACTGTAGTCGTAAAAAATGAATAATAAAAGCGCTCCAATATATCCCCATAACATGTATAGATAATCCAGATCTTCGAACATCTCGAAACGAGACGAAAGCGCCTTTATACACGAGATATAGATTCGAACGTCGACAGTGACAATAAAAGACGCAGCTGGACTCGACGTTTCATCACCGCAGACCCCCAACGCAAACACAAGTCGAGGACCGGAAAATAAGGCCGGACCGTCGGAAACTTGATTCCCCTAAGCGGCGACGGCGTCGGTAGTTCGCCCCCCCTAACGGCTACCGGCGGAGGAAGGCCGAGGTGAGAACCTCTGCAGCGTGCAATGGCGGAGGGCGAGTTAGTTTATAAATAGCATTAGAGCATCCATTTAAGTTTCTACGCACGTCAAATCGATCGACCCTCGTCTCGAAGCCACGTCGCAGCAGCAGCCAGTAGCAGCCGATGATGCACTCGCGGCCCTGAGCTAAGGTTGAGAATCCCTGGCCGGCGCTCTTTTGCGGTCTCGTTGTAACTATCTCGCGGCCCGACTTTTCTTAACTTCTTTCATGAACTTTTCCTCTTCCTCTGCCGGGGTGCGCGCTCGTCGCGACCCGCCCAAGGCGATGCTGTGCCGAGCGCCGCGCCGCTGGGGTGTACTTCGTTCCTGCTCCCTGTCTGACACTCGAACGGTGCGCTGTATCAATTTGTAACAGTCGTTAGATTATCGGGTTTAATTTATCTTCGACATTATGAACTTATGAACATTATGATTAAATTAAAAACTGTCGGACGTTTTTGAAATAATATAAATTTAAAATGTTATTTAAAAAGTTGCAACGAAATTTTTTATAATTTTCCAAGAATTTAATTCAGCGTTTGATGGACAGAATGAAGCAACTTTTTAGCTTGGTCGTTCTTTCATTGTCTCTTTTGGAATGATGCTCTGCTTTGTTTATTTTTTCTGCAAGTCTTTGCACTCGACTAAAGTGTCGTAAAAAGTGTAGCTTAAAATTTCTTACTTCCTCACGCACCTCGCACGTAAATATTATTGTAACATAAAGTTAATCTAAAAAATAAAAAAAATAGATGTGTTAAATAAAAATCATATTTTACAAAACAAAATATTAAACTGCTTTTAAAATAAGTAGCTCAATCATAAACTGGAACTTGAAAGAATATATTTTTTTTTATTTTAACTCGGGCTAAAAATAAAAAAGAAACCTTATATTTAATTTACTTAATACTGTCTGTAATTTGTAGCTTATTTGTCACTTAATAAGATGATGTAACTTTAGATATACTCTTCGTGAAGTATACAATTTCGTGCGTATCCTCGTGTAGTATCAAAAGACTTTTTCTACCGAGTTTTTGGCAGTGATTGCTCGTTACTGTGAATGGGTACGTTACCGAAGAATCCATTTAAGCTCGTAGTTAAGTAATTACTTGTATTTCGGTGCAAAGTGTCCAAATTAGTATGTAGTTATTCATGTTTACCGCCCTATTGTTACTGTATTTGTATGCAGGCGCATGCCCGCTTACGTGTTCACGAATGTGTAATAACTAAATACCGGTAGTTATGCTATAAAACTAACTATGCAAATTACTAAAGTAGAAAAAATGTTTTTATGCGATTTTTAACGAAGGATTCATTTCCTCCAGATAATTTTTATTTATTCTACGTTTTTTTACACGGCGTTAATTAGCTCGACTGAATATTGACTTGTACTACTTGCACGATAAAAACGTTAAAAAATATCGAAGTGCAAAGTGTTAGTAGATAAATAATTAAAACTTGAAATAAATATTGGCATTTCCAGCCAATTTTGTTTACCAATTTTCAAAAATTAGAACAGAATCACTGCATAACAAGCGAAGTAGTTATTTTCCGGATGAAGCAAAATTAAACTTCAAAAACTAAAAACGAAAACGAAGCTACTATCAAACGCGAAATAGCTCTTCTCGCGAAGATCAGCAATTTTTTTTCGAGAAAATTTCGGGCGCCATCAGCAATTCAAGCACGCGCTCGGGTCGCAGCGGGAAAATCAGTTTCCCGCAGGGCGTCGCCGAATAATACCCGCGTAAATCAGGCATTTTTATTTATAAGCAACGCGAGAGCCCTACACCATTCATATCGCGCATTATTTATTTCCAGACTTAACGAAGTTGTCTCGAGTCGGCTCTTGTGTTTTGTCATCCGTCTGCTTAAAAAAAGCTCAGCTTCGGCGGGGGAATCTTTAAGCGGCGATAACGAGTCAACGGCGATCTATAGGGCCCATAAATATTAAAGCGATCACGCGACATTTACCTCGAATCCCGCCGCCGCCGCCGCTGCTGCTGCAGATGTGCCATAGCGGGAGTTTCTTTTTTGCGTTCTCGCTCTCGATTTTCCCGTGCCAACGCCCGTTAATTCAAAAGCCCCGAGGACGCTGATACGGGAAAATGTGGAAGCTGCTGGAAATGTGTATTTTATAGGTCTTATCTTATTCTGGGTTACGGTCGATCACCAATCCTCTTTTTCTGTCGCGCTTATTGAATTTTTTTTCCGTATCTGTGGTCTAGTTTTTTCCTAGGCATTTTACCTTTACTGATTTTTATAGTTTTTAAATATAGATCTTACTTTTTGCAGAACTCTTACTTTTTAAAGTACTGAACGGAGAAATAAGTAAACATATTTATATTTTTTAAAAGCAAAAACAGTATTTGAAGGAAAATAAATACTAATTTTTGTTAAGTCTACGGGACAGATATATATTTTTAGAATTGGTACTGCAGAAATAATAGAAAAAAGCGTCTATAATAATTTTAAAAACTTGATAAGGCCTGACAAACTTTTAATTTAAAATATGCCCTTATATACACAAAACAGAATAATATATTAATAAAATGTTCAAGCCGTGTTAATGAAAATGTTATATGACAAGTAAACTCCGAAAAAATTCATTGTCTGATAAACTGCATTATACGTCATAAAAATACGCTAATAACTTTAAATGAAGTTTACTCTTCTAGTTAGTATAATTGTTTGAAATTCCATGTCATTTTCCGACAGTTTTACAACCTACGCATTAATTGAAAACTTTACATAATAAGATCTCGAAGCCACTCTCATATTAGTTTTTTTTTTCAGAATATTGCAGTATGTACATAATTGGTATTTTTAGAAAGCGAAACTTTGTTCCATGAAGCCAGTTCAACTTTTATTTCGTTCGGGTCATCATTTGAATAATTCATAAGCAAAAGTTTGTAAACAAATAAAACTTTAATGTACAGCCTCGTACTTTGATGTCACTCAGAAAACTTTATTGTTTGTGGAATAAAAGCTGTAAACAATTTTAAAATCATTCGAATTTTGTAAAATAAATGTGCAGCCGTACAGATTTTAAATTGTTTAAACAGTACTTTTTTTTTTGAGTAATATGGTAATTTGTTTAATGAGTTTTCCATTAATAAGCTTCAATCAAGATGAATCATTTAGTTCAAAGTCTCAAAGCGATTGTACGTTTGTCAGGTCAAAATATGCAGTAATGTGACGATTAATTTTAATTGGCTAAATCCGGCGCCTATGCTCCGCATTCCATATAATAGGCTTAAGTGATAATACGTGAAATCTGTCACGTTGAACTGGGACTAAATCCTGCAAAATTTACCCAATTAACGTTTCTGGTTTTCTTGAGGTATGTCACAATTCATTTTCAAGAAAATGCGGTTAATGAAATTGATTTTAAACTTTCGCCAATGACAATTGAAGACTTCTTCCGATTTCCTAATTTATTATGTACAGTCTAATTACATACGCTTGAATTACTGATCAAATAAAATAAAATTTGCATTTGTTGGAATTAAATTTAAAAAAATAAATAATCTTAAGAACTGTGCTACTTTATCATTTCGACTAATAAAAGTGTCACCCTGTCCCAAATAAATTAAACTCGTTAATTTCAATATTTTTAAATAGAATAATAAACAATTATTTTCCACCCAATATTTTAACAATATTTTAACGGGGTGTAAAATTAATGAATCATCATTCGAGAATCACATTAATTATCCGTTAACGACTCGAAATAACAAGTCGCGCTGACCAAGCATAAGACTGGACAGCGCAACACTAAAGTTGAAATTAATTTTCGTCCCTCCGGGGGGGCCGCCGATTCTTCGCCCCGCGGTATAATGAAGATGCATAATAACATGCACCCACTATTGCGATGACGTGTCTGCCCGTTCGACATCGGAAACTCTAATTAATTATCCTATTTGCATGCGGCCAGGTGCGTTTACCTGCGAGATTGATGATCAAAAATTGACTGTCAAAACCGAAGCCTGCATATTGACGATGGGATTATGAGCCCCCAGCCGTGAGTTTTTTTTTTTTTATTAAGCGACGGTTTAACGACACGTAAAAATTCGAGGCGATAAACGATTTTGCGCTTGGCTGGATTGGAGCTGAAATTACGAACGGTGAAAATGAAAATTTTCGCCTGAAATGGAAATGAAGCCGAAGCGTAATAAGCGGACTCGACTTTGTAAATAATTTATTCGCGGTTATAATTTTCGTCATGTATTTTAAATGATGTTTGTTTTCCTTCGTCGGTCGTTAAACGTGTATTACGCAGTTTGAATCGTACCGCTGTACTTTCAAACATCGATCAAACCAATGCTTAAAAACGCTTTAATCGCTAAAATTAACGACAAAAAAAAAAAAAAATCACGTCGCAGTAAATGTAATGAAAGCATTGCCCGCATTATTTACGCGCAATTTAATCCCGCTACCAAAACGGTCACTACACACGTCCTTAAAGGCCAATTAAAAAATCTATTAAACCGCGAGAGTCTTTGTTGCGGAGCCGTAAAAAAAAAAATCTATGAAAACCTCGTAATATCGGTTTACGATCTCCCGCCTCGGCCGAGGCTTCTCGAACGCGGGGACATAAAACACATCCGCCGAGCCGAGTTCCGGCCCGTTTCCGAATTTCCCAAAAATAAACGGCGAAACGAACTCGCGCGCGTAATTTTATGCGCGCTCGCGGGTTTCACGCTTTACGAAGCTCCGGCCCGCGCGCACATCTCGAGCGTGAAAAACGCGACGTAGACGAAGTAGGCGGCGCGCGCAATCAAAGCCGAGTCCCGTTAAAACTAGACCAGTCGACGCTCGTAAACGCGGCGGCGCGTCATATGCGTCTCGCGCGCCCAGGCCAACGTTCATACACGTCGGACGCAGGCTCGCGCGCGCACATAGTTTCGAAGGCCGCTGCTGCGAGAGCGACGCGCGTCTTGCCGGCCTGTCGGGGCTTGAAAAATCTCGCTCCTCGAGCCCTCGGAGCGAGTTCAAATATACGTTTCCGCGGGACTGGGCTTTGTTGAGATTGTCGGGCGTTGCGGAGAATAATGTTCTCTTGCCGCTCTTAATTGTATTTGAGAGCGTAGCGATGTAAATACAGTTATAATTTGGAAGAAACAACGTTTTTGGCTATTTTCCAAATTTGCGTACAAACGTTTAGTGAAAATAAAATGTCTGTTTTTTTTTATCCATTTCGAGTAAAAAAAGTTTAACGAGGAAAAAATTGATTGATTTCGTTTAAATTTAAGTATAGCGATTTTTTTAAGGTAAATGGGTAGCGATTTTTTTAAGGTAAATAATTATAGTAATGGATATTGGATATACAAAATATATATTTCTTTTATCGCTCCATAAATAAATTTTCAAATTTTTCCGTTAAAAGTATATATTTTCATGTAAGAAGTTAAACGAAAAGGCCGTAAAATCTAAACTTAATAAACACGTAAATTAGTTCAAAAACGTTCTGTTGGCTTATAAAATGTTCCACGAACCTAAAGCTCCTTAACCTAGAAAATCGACCTCCTACCCCTTTTATCTTCGGCTCTTAAAATATACCGCAGCGCTGCGTCACGGGCCGGAGTCCCGTCGAAAAAGCGCGTATTTTTAACGGCGCTCCTCTACAATCCGTATACATCGAATAATAGACACGCGACGGCAGTTACGCGCGGCAGTTCGCCTGGGCGCTCGTTTATTTTCGTTGCAACGCGGCGCTCGGCGCTCGTTTATAATACCTGCCCCCTCGGGGGAGAGATCCCCGACAGCCAGACGAGAAATGCGCGCTGATTTTTCGGCGGAATCGAAAGCTGCCGTGCAGCGCGCGCTTAGAGCCAGGGGGTGCGCTGTAACGCTGGAAATCCGATTTTCCCAGTCGCGCCTCGGGGCGGAAAAGAGCGTTACTCAATCAGCTGTCTTTGCGCGAATGTCGTCTCGTTTGATGTAACGCGCGCGATGCCAGCGCGGGGATCAAAGGGATTAGCCGCCGGGAGAAAGCCTTTTATTGTAAAAGGGCTATTTTCTAAAAGCCGCGCCGCGTCGCGATTACAGTTCTGTCTGTTTTAGAAAAGGCCGGACGGTAAGAAGCCGAGCCGCGTTTTTACGTAATGGGTATAATCTGTCAGTGCAAACTCGCTCGCTCCCGCACGTGGCGCCTGTTATACAGTTTGAAAAGTAGAGGGAGAGAAGTGGGAGATGATCAAGCTGATTGATGCTTTGTGTGTTTTTGCAATCCGCTTAATTTTGTTTGAATGGTTATGTGTGTTGGTGAGGAGGGAAAAGGCCTTATTTATTTTAAAAATCGACCGTTGATGATTGGTAAAAAAATTTTTTTTTAACAGGTGCACGATTGTTAACACGTTTATCTATTATGAATTACGATATTTATAGTTTACATTTTTAAAGATTGATGCTATTTCAAGATTTTTTTGGTCATAAGAAAATAGCAAATTTAATCAATTTAATAATTAGATTCTCGTATATGTCTTATAATCAAATATCTCACTAAATAAAGCAATGTAGTCTTTATTACAGAACACGCAAATAACAGAGGATACTCGTAAAAAGGAGGTTCGCGTTATTGCGAACCTTCATAGTTATTCATAGAACATCAAATTTATGACATTTAAAACCTTTCAGAAAAAAATTTACATTTACATTAGCGTTGAATTTATGGGTCTTTTTTCTATTAAATTTCTTGATATTTATTTTAAAATCCGACGTAAAACGTATATCTTTAATCATTTTATTAAGTGACGTTCTTAATTTATTTAATATACAGTATTAGTTATTTGAATTTATACGATCATCGTAAAGATAACACGTTGAGTACTTTTAATCCTTTTAATTATGTTTATTCTTATGTAGCCGACGCAGGTAAAATTATAACTGGAGAAATGAAGGTTACACATACAATTTAACTGACCTTGGATGTGCAGTTATGACTGCACAGTGTATCGCTCGAATTGCATGAAAACTAACTGCTTCACTTTAGAATATGTGTATTTTCTGATTGATCAACTTTTCTAAAAAAGTACAGAGGTTTAAGGCCAGTCACGGAATTAGATCAAATCTGGCACAAATAAATGTTTTGTAAAGAATGGTAACAAAAAAGTTTGTATCAGTAAAGTTGTATAATGTTGGAGAATCTAGTTTTTATAATATTCATATTCATAATACTTTTTTGTCTTATTTTTCATTTGTAGTACACATGTAATATTGACAATTATATCTTAGTTGTTCAAATATATTGAGAGAATTTTTTTATTTTTTTTTATTGCGTTAAAAATGAATCTTGCCACAATGACAAATTTTCAAATATTAGGGAATTGCGACGGAAATATTTGGAAGTTAAGTGCTTCTGTTTGCCTCCTATTAGCTCCATCTATATTCATACACTCAATCTATATTGGACGTGAAAACGCAGACGAGCGATTTAAACTAGTTTAGTGGATGTTATCTCTAGTAACGTTAACATCGTTCCCACCAAATCAAGGAAATCGAATTGCAATCCAAATAGTTCATTGTTTACGAAAGCAATTCTAACGAACTCGATAAAAATAATTCCAAATCTAATTTAAATCAACAATCCAACTTTCCTTAGGTCTATTTCAATAACGATCTCACTTATTTTTTAAAAGCATATAAAAATAAAATATCCGGGGGCGTAAAAAAAGTCGCATCCCAGTCGTCCTTGGGAAAAAGGAAACTCCTAGCAACAATGAAGAACGGCGTCATTCTTTACAAAACTCATGAATGTAAAGCGCGAAAGTAATTTAACAAAGGAAGTTGCCGGCAATAGAGAGAAAAGTCAAAACGAACCCGTGGGGGTGGGGGGTGGGAAAGAAGAATAAGAAGCGTAGCATCCGCCTCAATGCCAAATGCAAATACATCCGGGAAAGTCGAAGTTTACGTAATGGCGACGCATTAAGCTCGCCGGGACAGTGGGACGGAAGTGCCACGAGAACAAAGTCCTCGGGGCGTCTCTCCTTTAATGCATCGCCCCCGTCCCACGCAACGTTTAAGTGCAGTCGAGGCGCCCCCCGATGCATATAATTATTGCGACGGCTTGCGTGGCGCGCGCATTAAAGTGCGAAACTCTTTAAAGAGGCGCGCCTGCTTCCGGACCGAGCCAGCCGATGCGTTTCGCGATAAAGCCACTGTACACCCGCGGCTTCCGCTAAGGAGAGCTCGCCTCTCACCCGCTGCTTTATGTCTAGGTGCTTTTAATGCGAGGGTGTGTTGTTGTAAATAATTACAAGACGCTTTGAGTTTTGGTACTAATGGCGTCGTAAATTTTGCCTGATATTTATTGATTTGCAGTTTGGAAACGCAAAATTGTGCCTAAGTAATCTTCGATCTTTGAGACACATGAAATTTTTAATTGCGAAAAAGTGCTAAAAAACAGATTAATAGTGCCGCCAAGTTGTTATTAACTTATTGTTGTTATTAACCTTTACTGAAAATGCCTAAATTTATTGTTTGATCCTAATTATGAAAAACAATTTTATGTAGAATGAATAAATATGTAAAATAATAACGATCGTACACATTACGTGTCAACGATCTTTAAACTGTTTCAAAATCCATTAGTTTAACATCCGATAATGCGAAACCTCGCTGCTTCACTTATTTTCCGAGTGCCAAGTAAGTTTATCGACAAATTGAACAATGCCAACGGAACATAGAACTCGGCCCCCAGAGGTGAACGTAAAAAATCTTGACAGGCTCTTAGAAAATTTCTAAAGATGTATTTTAAACTAAAATTCAATCTTCTAAGTCAAAAGGAAGCTATGTTAAATTTAATTTGAGTAAAAATAGCTTATTACTCCGTTTTTCGAGTTAGGGTTGTAATGCCTAAACATTTTAATTAGAATTTTTAGGAATTGTCACGAGAGATAGAATCATATAAATAGGAAGCGTCGATATAAGTAAAATATATCCGTTTCAGTGTTTTCATTTTAAATCACTATATTGACTTTTCTATGAAATTCAAAACAAAATTGGCAACTAGTGACTGGATTTTTTAAATAAATCAACTATTTTTCATCAAAAGTTAAAATCCAATTTACGTTCTAAATTTTAGCTTAAAATAATCATTAGGTTATTATCACCTCCTGGATGAGTAAATCGTACCTTAAAAGCACTTTTAACAAAGCCTTATTTTCTTCTTCAGACCGATCGGTAGTCCATTACTCAGTCCCTACTAATTGGTCTTTATTATAATTTTATTCATTAGTCGAAAATATTAACGATACATACCTGACATTAGCAATTAGCAACATCGTTATTATTGTAATAGTTACACTATGATTAATATTCGGCCACCGTTACTCATGGTTGCTTGTCTTTTTCAATGGAAAACGATCCCATAATCGTATCATGGGTCGCATTGATAACTTGCCCAAAGAAAATTGCACCAAATAAATTGTACTTTCGCAAAAACAGAAATGTATTGTAATTCGAGACGACTCTTGTACCTAAAGCGCACTTATTTTTATTTCGAGAAGTCTATTATTTACTGATATTTTCTACACAACTTTTAATAAAAGGATGTTTTTTTTCAATAATTTGTTTTTTAAATTAACCTTCTAATAAAATATAATAATATAACATTTTTACGAAAAACTAAACAATATTAAGAAATATTTTATAGAGAATTATTTTTAAAAATCAATTTTTATTTTAGGTTTTATACATAATCTTTCATTAAAAATATTATTTAACAGAGAAAAGATGGGAATTGTAAATTGCAACATTAAAACCAAATCAATGGCAAAGCTCATAAGAGTCGGTATAACCATTAATTGTACGCATATTATCCAGGATATTGTCTTGATTCACCATGATAATTTCATGCTTGGGAACGATTCTTTTTTTTGCCTTCTGCAGAAGTGAACTTGATCCATTATTGGAAGGTTATCAATTAAGCGGTTACGGACGGCCTTATATGCAAAACGTGCATATTGCTGTGGTCACCATATGGATTCTGAGATGCTATGATAAATCTCATATTTCCTTAGAGTCTCGTGAGTGCTACGGGATCTGAGTTATCGCAATGAGTAGGTCCGTCAATAAGTACTCCGACGAGTTTATTTTGGTAAATTAACCCAGATCCGCTGTCCCCCTGTAAATAAAAGATAGCTTAAATAAAATTGAATTTTTCTAAAGAAAGTATACTTACGAAGCAAGCTGTACGAAATTCACTTGTATCTGCATTCCTCATACAAATCGTTTTATCGTAAAGTGGACAATCGTTTTTGTCGGTTATTCTAACAAACATGTACTTATTTATGGTATTACTGGATTTCGTTGGGCTGCGTAGTCCATTGTAGTTTCGTAAAAATATATCATCTCCAAATCCACAAAACCTAGCTCCTTGATTAACGCCGTCATTAGTGCGTGGATCCAATACTTCCAAAGGTATGATCACTAGCCTATCTCGATGTTGATATACGCCTAAATTTGCATTTAACTAAAAATACAACACGCATATTTAATAGTTCAAAATATTTATCAATTCCACTGCGTCTTACTTCGGCAACAGCTAGATCTACGTAAAGTAACCGTCTATTAGACCCTGCGGGGACGAAGACTCTAATGATATCTCTTTCGATTCCTGGTCCATTCCTGTGGTTTGTACCCGCTATAATTTTTGCTGTACCGTGAGGGTAGTAGATCTCTTGAATAAGCCCGTTGTTTTCTAGTTTCATGAAACAATGAGCGGCGGTCATAATATATTTGTCACTTATGATGCTACCGCCGCACGAATATTTGTATGCATCTGCTGGACTTTCTTTTCTGTGAATGGATACGTGAAATTTAAAGGAGTGCTGAGTATCAAATAGACCATTGATTATGGGAGATGCTGTCGTATTTGGCGCTGTAAAAGGCAGGCAAACATTCTTTGAGGACTTCGAAAACTCATAAACTTTTGAATAATATTGTAAACTACGTATTTAAATAAAGCTGACGGAACAAAACATTTATCCTATGTTATTAAGATTCACTAAAATTAAGAATAAAAAACAGAATAAATTGTCTTTCATTTTTATAATCTGGTTTCAGAGCGTTGAGTCAAATAAAAAAACCGTAATAATATAAAATTTATTCCAATTCAATTATATTGATTGTTTTCACGAAGAACGAAAAATTGCTTTTAAACATTTTTTCATGACTAACTACTTTTATACTTTTAAAAACTATTAATGTGCTGCAACACGACGGTTTTAAAAATTACTTAAGACAATAAAAGTGGATTTATTATTTTTTTAATTCAATTTGATAATGGAGTGATAAGAAAGTTTGCCTGGAAAGCACTCATATTAAAAAAACCCGCTAAATTAGGAATTATAAGCTTTTTAAACAAAAACACAAGAACCATAAGAGCTAGAGTAACTTTTTTCTCTGAAATTATAGGT
>UCOL01004400.1:0-14809 GCA_900474335.1 Ormyrus nitidulus
GAAATTGTGACACTGCTGTCGTATAATTATTATACCGATAATCAAGTCATCACGATGTTTAACTATCTCATTCAGGAAGGTAACGCCAAAAAGCCAATGGAATTTATCACTGAGATAGCCAAGCAATCAGAGAAACACGAAGGAGCACTTATGACTATTGCTCAAGCATTAAAACAAGAAGGATTACAAGAAGGATTACAAAGAGGTAAACTTGAAGGGCTTCAAGAAGGGATTCAAATTGGTGAACAAAATGGGATGCAAAAGGGCGAAAAACAGGCTTCGATGAAAATAGCGCGTCAACTTCTTGAGAAAGGCGTAGAAAGAGATGTCGTGAAATTATCAACGGGTCTCACTGATACCGAAATGAGCAACCTGTTTAAAGATTAAACGATGACGGAACGCAAGAAATTAAGCCTCAATCGCCCTAGAAAGGCTTCACAGGAAGAGCAGACCTCAAGTAATCCTGTTTACGGTAAAAAGGTCTGGGTCAATGCTGCGCCCAAAAAACAGGCAAAAAAGCCTCATCCTCCCAAAGTAGCAAAACAGCAGCACAAGAAATCGGTTGTTAAACCTAAACAGGAAGTGAAGGGTAAAATACCAAAACCACCTACACCGCCCAAAAAGCGATTGCCGTTAGATGAGGCTATTTCCCAGATAACCACGTTTTGGCCTAATTTATTTCCTGATGGCAAGTTGTGCCCAATGAAAATTGGTATCCAGCAGGATATGTGGCAAGAAGTGAAGGAAAAATCATTACCGATAGCCAGAAGGCGTTTAAGAGCCTGTTTAGGCAGTATTGGGCATCATGCTGATTATCGCGCACTTATCCAGTTAGGGGTTAGTCGTTATAACAAAGACGGTCAGATAGTTGGAGAGGTCACTCAAGCTGATGTTGACGATAATCTGCAACGTTTAGCACGGCGAAATAAGTCAACCCATCAATCTACTGATGCTCATGCTGATTTGGCGTTGGGGTCAATTAGGTAATCGACTTAATGGTCAAAATACTAAAATTGTTTCTGATTTACTTACCGGAGTTGCACGGCTCCATGCCATTGACCGGCAGCGCCGGAAAAGGAAAAATCCTTATCATCGGGTAGAATAATCTTATATCCATTTTCTTTTTAATTTCACTTAATTTTTTAACAAACGATGAACATAAGCACGCCATCACGCTATATCTGATCGCCCTCTATGCAACAACCTCCTTGTACCGATATAAGCAACAAACCATGTTCACTGCCGTTATTAGGCAAGCCACGCAAAGCAAAGAAACTTTGGAGTTTATCCGAACGCTCTCTTGGCGTGAGTTTGAGGAATTTGTCAGGGAGTTGTTCAAAAGCAAAGGGTTTGAAGCCCAAACGACAAAGTACGGTCTAGACAACGTGAAAGATATTATCCTGCAAAAGGACGGCATGAAAGCCATTGCACAATGTAAACACTGGAAAACAGAACAGGTTGGAGTCGCAGTGGCAAGGGAAATGATTGGCGTATTGGAAGCAGATAAAGAAGCCTCTCACGTTTTTTTAGTGACTTCGGGATCGTTTTCGAATGACGCTATCCTATTCAGGCAACAAGTCGCTGACAGGCTCACGTTGATAGACGGTAATGAGATAGTGCATCACTTTTTGAACTCGAAAAACTAAAATTAAGGGATTAAAGCCATCCTATGACGCTTAACTGAATAAAACGACATTTTATTTAAGATACCATCACAACAATATTAACAGATTGTTTAAAAGGCTGAGGCACGATGAAACCAGACGAAAACAAAAATACAATAGGTAACTCATTTATTGCTGGCAAAGAAAAAAAATTTAAGCTAGATAAGAAAAAAGGGCGATACCTCATTGTACTGATAGTGCTTCTCGTGGCAGTTGCCGCTTTACTCTATTTAAAACCGACAACATCAGATAAAGAAATCCCTGATACTGTAGACTTCTACAGTGATATTGATAGCTCCGTAGCTGTATTCAAGAGCGAGGATAAGAAAGATCCACAAGCGCAAACGGAAACCAGTGAGTCAACTCCTGCACCAGAAGCAAATGCGAATTCAACTGAGCTACCTCTTGCGCCAGAGGCAAACAAAGCCGCTGAGAGAGCATCAGAAGCAAATGCGGGTTTAACGGAGTTAATTCCTGAGCCTGACGCATTTAAAAAAGATTATGTCACAACCAAAGAACAGCAAGAAAAACAATTATCCGATCTATACCACAATGCAATTAACGGGAAAACATCGGAACAAGACTCACAACAAAATATCAGTTATGAAGGTCAACAGGTAATGATCCCTTACAATGAGGGTGAACAAACCAAAATATATTTGTACAAAAACTTTTCGGTGAAAATATTTCTTGGTAAGCAAAAAAACCAGAAAGATATTACGACTCTCGATTACTTTATTAACGGATCGGATGATGGTGATTCATATAAACTTCGTCTGTTACCAAACAACGTCTTGTTGCTGTCAAAAAACACAAATGTTGAGAGTTGGGGCGGTACTGACCTGTTTGTAACGACTGGGGGCAAAAACTATACTTTTATATTATTGAATGCGACTACGCCCTCTGAAAGAACAGACTCTATCCGATATATCAGCAACACCAAGAAATCAACAATCGTCAAAAAGTAGATTATGTACCCATGTAGCATTCAACATTGTAAGTCATTTTTTTATGCCCCCGTTTGGGGCTTTTTTTTTTACAACAAGAGTTATCTCTATGAAAAATAAAATTAATATCATCGAAGTGACTGATGAAGTAATGATGATCCCTTACTCTTACGTCCTGTGTCGTCACTTGACCGACAACCGCCTTGTGCGCGGGGAATCGGTGATAGGAACATACCAAAAAGAGCTTATTACCGCGCCAGAAACCAATCTGCCGTTTGCTACTGAGTACATCGAGTATGCTTGGATAGAAACGGAAGATGGGATGATTGTTGATCCGTGCGAGAATGTACGGTTGAACATGGCGGATATTAATCTGACAAAAAAAGAAAAAAACCATAATTATTTTGGGGCAGTCAATCCAACCGCTATCAACAGAAAACAGCTACCAAAACATTGCACCGCCAATGAAGTCTTCACATTAAAGCAAGGTGCAGAGTCCGAAGCAGTTAGACGTATTTTAGATTATGAAAAAAACGTGACGGGATTAACTATGACGGAAGCTGCGTACATCGCTAACCTTCATCATGCGGATTATCTTGGTTATGAAAGAATCATTTTGAAATTACTATTTAACCGACACTTAGAAGCAATCATCAACAAAGACAACTTGCTTTAAATACTTCAATGCCATAATTTATGCCTATTTTTTCAACCAAAATTTTCTTTGAAATGCCTAGGCGTATATTCTACTAAAAGTGGCGTAGCAAAACAGCATGATTACGTATTATTCGAGGGCGTTCATAATTCTGTGTCAGGTGATTTTATATTTTCATTATACCATCCAGGCGACCTTTAAAATAGATGGACAATTGAGCAATGGTTAACGCCCAGTTACTAATCGGCATAGTCCATTTGTTGGATACCTGATTGATGCCAATATAGAGTAATTTCAATAAGCTATTTTCGTTAGGAAACGCCCATTTAGTCTTGGTTAATTTCCTAAACTGCCGATGAACAGCCTCTACCGCATTGGTGGTATAAATCGGTTTCCTAATGGCTTTAGCGTATCGAAAATAAGCACTGAGCAAATCCCATTTTTTTCGCCAGGATTCTAGCACTATCGGGTATTTTTCACTCCATTTCGTTTCCAGTTCATCAAGGGCAAGCTCAGCCGCCGCTTTAGTATCTGCACGATAAATAAGCTTTAAATCAGCCATAAAGGCTTTTTGGTCTTTACTGGCAATATAACGTAAGCTATTGCGAATTTGATGAACTACGCATAGCTGAACTTCTGTTTGGGGAAAAATACTGGCAATGGCCTCAGGAAAGCCTTTCAATCCGTCAACGCAGGCGATTAAAATATCTTGTACACCACGGTTATGTAGGTCAGTTAGTACACTCAGCCAATGATGTGCGCCTTCTGTTTCAGCGATATACAGTCCTAACAATTCCTTATGCCCATCGGTGGTTAATCCAAGTACTGTGTAGATTGCCTTATTGATATAGTGACCATCATGCTTTATCTTGTAATGAATGGCATCGAGCCAGACAAAAGGATAGACCGCCTCCAGAGGGCGTTGTTGCCAAGCTTTTAATTCAGGGAGTAATTTGTCAGTAATATTCGTAATAGCGCCATCTGATATTTCCAGTCCATATAATTCTGCAACATGTTTTTGAATATCACCATAACTCATACCTAACGCAAATAACGAGAGGATTTTGTTATCAATATCCTCTGATAATTTTGTTTGATTTTTCTTAATAAGCTGAGGCTCAAAAGCACCTGATCTATCTCTAGGCGTTTTCAGTTCAAATTGACCTAATGTCGATTTAACCGTTTTTCGAGTATAGCCATTTTTACGCGTATCGATTGACGTTGTCGACAAGTAGTGATCTATTTCTGCCTGCAGGGCGGCTTCGGTAAGCTGTTTTATGAGTGGGGTGAGTATTCCATCCGTACCGAGTAAATTTTTACCTGATTGTAATTGCTTCAACGCTTCATCAAAATTAAATGATTGACTTCTCATATGTCATACCTCTTTTTAGAGTTTAAGATATGACACAGATTTTTGAACACTACCTTACTTTTAAGCCATTTCTAGAATTTTATATGCCTGTGCGAAACTCGTGTACGGATAAAAGCCTGCGTTTCTGTGGTTTGCTGATGGAACTTATTCCGCGTAGATGTGTTCATACGTCTGGTTTTCGCTAAGGTATCAGCCCTTCTGCAAGAATAAAGTCTATTGAAAGCAGGATCCGTATTACGCTTGAGTTCCCTGCTGACAGTTGAACGTGAAAGCTCCAATTCTCTAGCAATAGTGGCCTGAGTAACACCGTCAATTATTCGTTTTTCGATATAAAAGCGCTCATGTAAATTCAAATGTTTTCCCTTCATACAACAATATCTCTTATGCGGTCATTACAGTAAATTTATATATGTATGACCAAAGATTCACTCTGTTGCATTTCGTTTGGGAATTGGCGGCGGGCCCAAACAATTAGCTCATTAACATCTCCTAAGCAGCGTACTACGTTCTTATCACGTTTACATGATAAGAATAATTATTTATATTTGTAAAGTAATGTGATTTAATAATAAAGTATTTTAGATTTTTTGTAAAAAAAGAAAGGGCTTTATACCTTCATTCTTATTTTTGTGGCCCTATTTGGCGTTTCTAAAATTCAAGCTTTCATTTTCATGAGTGAAAATATGATTTATAAAAAACAAAAAATTATCGCCCTTTTTTTATTATTCTTTCATTTTTTCTCAATCCTTTTTTTATCTTTTATTTCTACAGTAAAAGCCATTGAAAACGCCGAAGTAGCTGAAACAATGGCAGGAATACAGGCTTTACTCGAGCAGGACAGAAAAGATAGTTATTCTGCTATACAAAGAACACCGGAATATTCGCGATCATCTTCGAAAAATAGTCAAGAAAATAATAACATCAAAAAATCTTTACCCGATTTGGGTAATAACCCAGCATTATTAGAAAAAAATAATGAAACAATATTGGCCGGATCAGTTTCCCAAGTAGGGAATATTTTATCAAACGATAATTCAATGGATGCAGCGATTAATTATGCAAAAAGTATTGGAGAAGGGCTAGTCAATCAAAGAATAACTGATTTTTTTCGGCAATATGGCACATCACGTATTTCTATCAGTACGGATAAAAAAATTTCTGGAGATTTTCTTTTACCGGTTATTGATAACACTAATAGTCTACTTTTTACCCAATTGGGATTAAGAACGAATAAAGACAGAAATACGTTAAATTTAGGTTTAGGTTATCGCCAATATTGGGGCGATTGGATGTATGGCATTAATACTTTCTATGATTATGATTATAGCGGTGGCAATGCCCGATTAGGTCTTGGCGGCGAAGCTTGGACTGATTATTTAAAATTGTCCGCCAATGGTTATTTTGGCTTAACTGACTGGCACCAATCGAAAATAGCGGTAATGGATGATTATGATGAGCGTCCGGCAACGGGCTTTGATGTTCGCGCCGAAGCCTATTTACCGACTTACCCTAAACTAGGTGGTAGTATTAAATATGAAAAATATTTTGGCAAAGGTGTCCATCTTGGTACCGGTGTCGATCCAAATAAATTAAAAGACGATCCTTACGCCTTGACATTAGGCATAAATTACACGCCAATACCATTAATCACCCTGAAAGGAGAGCATGCTGCCGGTGATCGTAATGACACTATGGTTGGCCTGGATATTATTTATCGCTTTGGCGTACCATTATTACAACAGTTAGATGCTGATGCTGTTGATGTTATGCGCAGTTTGGTTGGCAATAAGTATGATTTTGTCGATAGAAATTATGATATTGTTATGCAATATCGGAAACAGGAATTAATTAATATTTCGTTACCAGTCGAAATGAGAGCGGAAGCAAAAGAAACGATTATTATTCCTGCCACTGTTAATAAAACCAAATATGGTTTGAAAAAAATCAACTGGACAGTCTCGCCTAGTTTTATTGCCAATGGTGGCAGTTATCAGGTTATTTCACCGACTCAACTAGAAATTATCTTACCGGCTTATGTTTATAAAACACAAAAGAATACCGCGCAAGAATATCAAATCAGTGCGGTGGGGATAGATAATAATGACAATGAATCAAACAGAGCGACGACCACAATACGGGTAAAACCTTCCAGAAATGTGGTTAATGATTTGATTGTCGAGCCTAATTCCGTTTTACCGGCTAATAATCGCGATCATTTTACCACCACCGCGGTGATCACCAATGAACATGGACAGCCCTTGAGTCATCAAGTCATTACTTTCCACGTTGATGGCTTAAAACAACAGGATGGCAAATTGGGGGCAACATTGTCTAATGGTTCCCAGAGTGCTACTAATGGGGATGGGATAACGGCAACCACTGATAGCCAAGGAAAAGCGGTAATTTATATAACAAGTAAAGTAGCTGGAGAAGGCAAAATCACCGCAACGATGGAAAACGGCAATTATAAAAATGGGCAGCTCAAATTTAGCGCTGATCGAAATTCAGCTCAGATTGCCAAGTTAAATTTTACTAAGGATAAAGCATTAGCTGATGGTAAAGAGAAGAATATGCTATATGCATTGGTGACTGATCAAAATGGTAACGCGGTAGAAAATATAGCGGTTAATCTCACAGCAACCAATGGCGCAATCATTGAGAATGGAGCAACGGCAAATACTAACCAGCGCGGAGAACTAATCTTTGGTGTTACTAGTACCAAAGCAGGTAGCAGCGAAGTCACTGTCGAAATTAATGGTAGTCAAAAAACGCTTTCGGTTGTTTTTGTCACCGGTCACCCGAGCGCAGAAAAATCATTATTGACAGTACAACCTGCAACGATTGTTGCCAATGGTAAAACTGTCGCTAACTTGAAACTTGAACTGAAAGATGCGCAAGGCAATCCTATTTCTGGTGGTAAAGTGGACTTTACGACGAGTTTGGCGAATAGTCGAACTAGTGACACAAAAGATATGGGAAATGGTGTTTATACCGCTGAACTGACAGGTATCACTGCCGGAGAAACCACCGTTGGCGTTAAAATTAATGGTTCAGTACTGAAAAATAAAACTGCAAAAGTGGTATTAACCGCGGATAGTGACAACCCAAGCCCCACTAAATCTAAACTGGAAGCTAATCCTACTCGTATTGTGGCCGATGGGTCGGCATTCTCGACAGTAAAACTAATCTTACAGGATGTTAATGGTAATGCCATTTCTGGTCTGAAAGATAAAGTGAAATTTAGTACCCCCCTGAAAAATAGCAAAATTGGTGACACCGTAGAGGAAAATAATGGCGTTTACACCGCAAAACTGTCAGGAACAACGGCGGGAGAAACTACCCTTGGTGTTGAAGTCAACGGTCAACTATTAATTGTCAGTCGAGTGCTCAAAGTCAATTTGAGTGCCGATGGTAGTAAACCGAGTGCCGATAAGTCTATATTAGCGGCCAACCCTAGCAGTATCGTTGCTGATGGTAAAATATCTTCAACAATAACGTTGGAATTGAAGGACGTTAACGGTAACCCACTTGCCGAGCAAGGTGTAGAGTTTATCCCTAGTCTACCGGGTAGCGAGATCGGCAAGGTGACTGAAAAGGATAATGGAATTTATGAAGCATCTTTAGTTGGAACTAAAGCCGGACAAACTACGATTAGTGTTGGTGTTAATGGTAAAGCACTGGTTGGTAAGACCGCTACCGTGACCTTAACCGCCGATAATAGCAAACCCAGTAAGGATAAATCTAAATTAGAAGCCGATCCGATAGAAATTGTTGCTGACGGTCAAGCTAGCTCGACGATAAAATTGACCTTGCTGGATGTCAATGATAACCCGCTGGCAGGCCAAAAAGTTAAGTTCAATAGTAGCTTGAAAAATAGTCATGCAAGTGATCAGGTTAAGGATGAAGGTAACGGTATTTATACTGCTACATTAACCGGTACCACTGCGGGTGAAACGTCTATTGAAGTCATAGTTAATGGGGCAGTATTGCAGATTAAAAATAGTGCTAAAATAACCTTCACTGCCGATAAAAAGCACCCCAGTAAGGATAAATCTATATTAGCGGCCAACCCTAGCAGTATCGTTGCTGATGGTAAAGAGACTTCAACCTTAAAATTGACGTTGATGGACGTTCATGATAATCCGATTGAAGACGAAAAAGTTAAATTTATTAGCAGCCTCCCAAATAGTGATTTCGATGAAGTACAAAATAAAGGGAAAGGTGTATATACAGCAAAATTTAAAGGGAAAACTGCTGGTGTTAGCAAAATTAAAGTAAGAGTTAATGACCAGGAATTGGCCATAAAAACTGAGGTCACTTTGACAGCTGACAGTAAAACCGCGGTATTAAAAAAAGTAAGATTAGAGGGTGATAGTAACAGTAAAGTCGCTGATGGTGTTAACACATTTACTTTTATTGCAGTGGTGAAAGACGCAAACGATAATCCTGTTATGGGTCAAGATGTTAGATGGAAAAAAAATAAAGAAAAGAATGTCTTTCTTCCAGAAATCAGTGAGCCTACAGATGTCAAAGGAGAAACCAAAATCATTTTGACAAGTACAAAGAAAGCTGTAGCAGATATTCTTGTTATCGCAAATAAAGACGGAATAGAACTAAATGCAGAAAAAGTGAGTTTCACTGCGGATAGTAAAAATGCAAAAATTAAATTGACATGGAAAAAGAAAGACGAATGGGTTTTAGCAAATAATAAAGATAAGAATATAGTTGATGTCTTGGTTTATGATGTTAATGAAAATCCTGTACCTAATGCAGAAATTAGTATCCATGTTCCTTCAGGGTTAACATCATCGTCTGAACGTGTCGAAACGAATAAAGAAGGTTTTTCTTCTTTGAATATAACGAGTAATGCATATGGTTTACATCAAGTTGAAGGAAAAGTGACATCATCAAATAGTACCGACTCTGTTAAAGTAATATTTATACCGGAAACCTTTGACTTAACGATAAAGGTGAGCAATAAATAAAACACTAAATTAATTTTGCTAAAAATAGCAGGTTAATTTTTAAGTAAGAGATTTTTTATGAAAATTAAAACGTTGATTATTTTTATTCTCATTATATCTCGAAATGCTTATGCTGACTATACTTATACCTGTAGTAGTGATTTTACTCATGAAATAAAGCTTAATAGCAATAGTGATTTATATCCTATTAGTGGAACTAAATATGAAGTACCATTTAATTCTAATAATAACTATGTATCTACTTGTGATGTTCCTGAAGATGGTAGAAAATCAGAAACATATTTTAAAGCTACATATTCTAATAATTATAATGTGGATAATAAAGGATATATGATATTAAATGATTTTGTTAAAGTAAAAGCATACATTTATATTTATAACAAAGATTATGTATCAGTGCCATTTACTGATGTATCAAATAATGTAAACCGTTCGCTGGCGAAAAAACAAAATTTCACTTCAGGTTCTAAAGGAAAGGTAGAAATTATAATAAGAAAATCCATTTTAAATGGAAACATTAATATCCCAGAATTTTATGTTAATTTGTATTCTAGAAATAAATTCGCTAACGATTTTAGGGATAAATATCTTGCTAGGGTTCATTTTAACACCTCTACCCTTAATGTAAAAAAGATTTGTGATGTTAAAAATCGGTCATTCGAAAAAGTCATACAAAATGTCACTATTCAAGATGCAATCGGTCACACAAAAATGTTTGATGGTTTTGACGTAGAAATAGCATGTGAAGAAGATGTATCCGACTTAAACTTAAAGCTTGCATTTATAGGCAAACGCTTTTCTCATAACGCAGATTTTTTTGCATCCGATAAAAAGGCTAGTTTTGGTGTAGGTTTATGGAATAAAAAAGAAAACAAATTTATTAATGAATCATCTCCATATTCAGTGAAGATAATAAATAAAAAAGAAACAATTCCTTTTTCCGTTGTACCTTATTTAGTTAAATCTGAAGACTACTTTGATTCAAATAATATTGAATTTTCGTTATCGACTTATCTTTATTCGGATGAGTAATTTATCGTTAACGCTTTTGCCGGAACAGTAAAAACCTCAACGTTAGTGAAATATCCGAAAGATTGATATTCCAACCGCGTTTGAAGTGAGTATTAAGCAGTTGATTCCATGATGATTTACTTCTTCCTTCACATTTAAGCTCATCGGGAATAGTCAGGGTGTAGTAATGTTTTTTCAGCAGTTCCGTTATCCGGTATCGCCACATGGTCATAATGTTTTCGCGATAAAAATTGATATCGCGCCATGTATTGTTTTTAGTCACCCCGCCGGCTGTGGTTGAAAGATGAATATGCGGATGCCATTTTTGGTCTCGTCCCCAGGTATGGATGGCCGTGAAAATGCTGGGGGTAATATTAATATCGCGGCAGATTGTTAATATTACATCAGCAGCTAATCGATTCATTTCACCGAGAAGCCAACGGTTGGCGCGAATAATAGGCCAATATTCACAAGGCATGGTAAAAGTGATGTGCTGCCAAGGGACTTCTGGTAACCAAGCCAGCGTATTGTTAATCCATTGTAGGCAAGCTTTTACGCCACAATGAGGGCAGCTTCGGCTTTTGCAGGTAAATTTAACCCGCTTCTCATGATTACATTCAGGGTCAGGGCATCGCCAAATTGACCAGCCCATAAGCGAAGTGCCACAAGCCATAATCTTTACCATGGTTTCCATCACAACAGGGCGAACACTGTCAGGGGGTTGACGGTTAAGCCAATTGAGCCAGCGTTGACCAAATTGGAAAACATGACTGAAACGTGGTGACATAAATGGCACTGAAAGATTGAGAAAATAGGTTCGGGGTTATACCAGCACTAACAAGCAATGACAAGTCGTCGCCGGAGGCGACCATCTTGATGGAACAGCCGCTCTGATTCATTTGGTGTTAACCCACCGTTATACGAGGGTGTCGCAAAAGGGGTAATATCATGTTTTTAATAATTTCAATATTTTGATTTTAAAAAAATAAATTTTTTTATTGTAAATACCCCTTTTGCGACAGCCTATGAAGGACAGGGCATTTACGGCGCACAGGATAAATGCAGCAAAAAACCTTAAGAATTTGACATCCTCGATGATGGCTCCATCGATTAATCCATCAGTGCATTAATCTCAGCATCAGACAGCCCCGTCGATATTTTGACAATCGCCCGATCAACGCCGTTGGCTAAAAGTTGGCGCGCTATCTTCATCGAAGCCTGTTTCTCGCCCCTTTGTTCGCCAAGCTGAATACCTTCTTCACGACCTTTCAAGATGCCTTGTTGCTCACCTTCTTGCCGTAGCTGCTCTGCAATGGTCATCACTACCTCCCGATAATCAGTCGCTTTCTCCGCAATCTGATGCAAAAATTGCTTTGCATCAGAAGTATTTCCTCGTTCTACAATATAACATATTAATCCTCGAAATAGCTCAGGCTCCAATACCCACTGATTGAGCAAGAACGCTATCTCCTGACTTAATTCTAGCATATCGCGGGTGCGGATATGCTTCATCACAAGCTCCATCAGCGCAACGTGCCGATGCGTGACAATCTCCTCGTCAGGGATAACCGTCACGTCAACCAGTGGGAACGTCTGCATATAGACAGACTTTGCCAGTTCTGGATCACCAAAGCAATCCAACCAGTGGGTGCTGTAGGGATAGGGCGAGGTTTTACCCTGATAAAACAGCAGCGGTATCACCACGGGTAAGGTATCATTGCCCTGCTCAAGATGCCGTTGCATGGCAGCAACCGCATACCTTAACAGCCTGAACGCCATCATCTTTTCGGGTCGGCTTTGGTGCTCGATGAGAGTATAGATATACCCGATTCCCGTTGTCGTCTGCACCGAATAAAGCATATCCGAACACTGGCTACGCAGATCTGGCTCAATAAAACTGCCGGACTCCATCGCCAGCGTACTAAAATCACACAATTGACGAAGTTTTTCCGGTAAATGAATTTTCAGAAAGTCCCTTGCAATCGTGATATCACCGAGGAATTTTTTAAACAGGCTGTCGTGGTGGGATAGTTTACTCAATTTTTAGCCCTTTTTTCTGCCAGTGATTTTTTTAACTTATAAATTTCCCGTTTGCCTTTTTCCCGTTGCTGCTCATTTTCTTCCTGTTCTGGCGTTAAATTACGGTTATCAAAAATCACCATGTCCGTTTTTGCATCGTAACGAACACTGTAATCTGGCAAGTCATTCGCTTTAGCCAAATTCTTTAACATTCTTTTAAACTCTGCCTTATTCGCTGTGCTTCCTGTTTTTAAATGCAGTTTTTCGAGAGAAATATTAAATCCCCCATGATTACCACAGTGCTTACGAATGATTTCGTATATACGTCGATCTACCGCTTTTCGGATACGGAAGTAGTCAGGACTTATTTTCAGCATTTTTTTCTTATGTAATGCCTGATATAGCCAGTCAGGTAAAGTTACCTCTACCATACCAATATCGAGCTTGCCTTTTTTTTCATCAATTATTCGCCAGCTATCAATAAGACCAAACCCAATACTTTCTTGTTTTTCTTCTGAATAAAAAATATTTGTCTTAATTGTTGTTCCTTTTAACCTATCTAAAGACTTCTCAAATTCTTGATATGCTCTACCACTTTTATTTCTATTTGTTGTGACAAAAAAATCATATGGAGTAAAACAAACTTTTCTGCTAATTGGTTCATTTTTATTAAACGACTCTTGTAATTTTGATATTGCATAAATCCATACATCTTTATCAAAGATAGTCGCTAGACCTATACCAACTGCGGGTCTGACCGTTACCTTTACATTTCCATTTTGATACTCTCTAATATTAGTATCTCCACCTTTTAAAGCGAAAAATGGATGTTCCATACTCGCCATTTCATCTCGGAAGCTAGAAAGCTCTACCTCATCAGCAATGAAAAACTCCAACTCATGTTTACGGGGGCGTAACGTTTTCAACTTGCTTGCTCTCTGATTAATTGTATGATCGGCCATAGCCTTAATCCTATCTAGTCTAGGGTTGTTGGTTAGAGTGTGATCAGGGCTTCACCACTGATCACACTCGTTAATTCAATAACTTAATAAGTTTTAATTCGTGTTTTACACATAACCAATTCGTGTTTTACACATGAAAAAAATGCAAAATTTTAAGGCGCATTAAAGCTAAATGTTACGAAAGAAGGATTAAAAAACGTGTTACACACATAAACATATCGTGTTTTACACATAAGTCAAATTTTAATTTGTGGAAAACTTAAATTACATTCGTGTTTTACACATAAATAATTCGTGTTTTACACATAAACTATCGTGTTTCACACATATCTAGGCAAAAAAAGTCTTATTTATTATATTCTTACGCCAGTTTTTTTCCTTTAACTTGTTTTAACTTATACATAACTAATCTTTTAACCACGTTTCACCCCCTTGAGCCTGTGGATAACTTCACTTCTCAAAAAACCGCCAGATAGCAGATTTTTGCTCTTTCCTGATAAGACTCTCCGTGTCAGTCTCAGGCATTAGTGTGAACGTGCTTCAATCAGCATTGGGTGATCTTCCGCTTCCTCGCTTTGGCTGTTCGTTCCTCGTCGCTACGCTCCTGCGGTACGCCTCAGCCAAAGACTGTGACGAGCGGAGGGAGTTACAGGAACTTATTCTTTTACGATTTTAAAGCCTCTGAAAAGCCTGTAACGGCACTTTCTCGGCTTTAGATGCCCGTCAGGTCGTGAAAGATGCTAAAATAGCTTACAGAGGTCATACAAGAACTTTTGCGTGCCGAAGACAACAGAGACCACAGAGCCGCGCTTGCGCTCTCTACAAAGCAGATTTTATCAACGAACGAGCAGGAGAACATTGCCAAAGTATTCAGATTCTTGGTTAAGGTGTTACAGTAGTTGGATCTCTAGAAAGTTACGAGCTACGGCGATATCACCAAGAAATTATTTTTAATAAATAACTCTAATACTTTGTGATAAAAGTTTATCAGGAATATAGTAATCAACATCAATATCCCTGCAAAACTCTCTAAACTGGTAAATATTATGCACTCCTGCCTTTTGATACATCGTGCATGGTTAGGAATCTCAATCAATACAGTAAGGCATTAATGGAGGTGTTTTGAACTCAATATTTCTATTAAATTCTGACAGTTTTCTCGTTGATTAACCATGAGAACAGTAATTCGGTTAA
>UCOL01004401.1:0-14809 GCA_900474335.1 Ormyrus nitidulus
TTATAGCTCTATATATTGTTAATTACCAAAAATTTCTTCAGAGCAGTTGATAATTTAAATTAAGAATTATAAGCTATTTACAAAAAACACGGTTTGGTAAAAACAAAAGAACCACAAGAAGAGCTAGAGTAACTTTTTTTCCTCTGAAATTATAGGTATTTTTATGCTCTTTAAAATGGTGTTTGTTCGATTGAAATATCTCAGTCTTATCATTAAAAAAAGTAAAATTAAATTTTATGAAAATTAAAAATTTGCGATAAAACGATAAGAAATAAGCTAAACAAAAAAAGATTTTTTTCCCGCCATCACAAAAAAAGCAAAAAAAAAAATGAGCCGTGAAAGATGCAAATCCGTTCAGTAGACCGGAGATCCAGGCGTATACATACACACATACATACGCACACACACATACATCCATACAGCATCTTTCAAAAACCATTTATTCTTATTCCTAAATACAATTATAACAGGTTTTTCAAACAACTCCAAAAATTACTATCACAAAGCTTCCTCTAGGAGGAAGCAAAAATAGTACACTAAGAAAATTAAATTTCACAAAAAATGTATTCACCTACTCTAATTCAAAAAATGTAAAAACACGGAATTAAATACATTGATCACAACATTTATACACAGAAATTCACTAAAGTTTCCTGATCACGAGTGCAGAAACGCGTACTTCGCGGCGTCTGTGAAGTTAACTAATTGATTTTGTTAATTAAAATACGGCCTGGAGAGCAGTGCATTAGTCTGGCCGCGTATGGAAAGCAGCTCCACGATTCGCATTCCAGAAGCGCTTGCAAATCATACAGCGGCCGAAGAGCTCTCTGCTCTCGTTTTTCGAGCGTGTTAATGGAAATTGATAAATGGACGCCGTTTACGCCTTAATTAATAGCGAGAAAAAGCCGAGACTTCCTTTCGCGGCCGTCTTCTTTTCTTGCACTTTTACTTGCGAGGTTTATTTTTGCGAAAACTTTTGCTAATATTCAGGGGATTATCTGATGCTCGCTGGAAGGAGGTGTTTTATGGCCGTTTCTTCATGTTTCTTTCGAAAAGTTTGATGCTTGGATGGTCTGCTTTGGTTAGGTTATTGCAAAAATCTTGCTAAAGCGGTTGAATATTTACATGGTTGGTGAGGGATGTTTCTTAAACTTCATTGCTTAATGGCTTCCTGCATTCATGTACTATTCTTGTGTCTTATCATGTCTTAACGTTTAATAAATATAAAATATATAATGTTGTATTTATTTTTAGATAAAATAATGTATTTGTAGCGTGAAAAATATGTTTAATTGAGTACAAAAACTTTTTTGACTCTAAATGTATCTATTTTAACGGTGCTGTATTCCTTTAAGAGAAAAGAATTTTTGTGCGTAAGTAATTTTTACTGTTTTTTAATGATACATTTTAACTTTTAAAGTGGAATGGAGATTTAAATATTAAAATCCAGTATTTTTAAAAGTATGCATCCATTGACTATTCAAGATAACAAATATTTACAAGCTATAAAGGTGAAAATGAAGGAAGATTTTAGACTAGACAAATGGATTTGATTCGAATCTGCAATTGTATTCCTTCTTAAAGGAACCAAAGAAGGAATGCTAATGTTTTACCGTGAAAACGTTAATATTGATCGTTAGTTTTTAAATACTTCCTGGACTAGACGATTTGCAATCCCAAAATGGTAACCATCGAAGCATAAAATACAATCTTTTATCGGTGAAATATTTTATATGCTCGTAACAATTTTATTTTCTACACCAAATCACCTTACTGCGATTACTGAAAATAAAACAGATTTATATAGAGTATATTTCTAAAGCATTTCTACAAATTATTTAGGTTGTCAATCAATTAAATTTAAATAAAATGGCTTTTGATTTTCCTATGTTCCTTAAAGTTTTAATTCATCATCAAGTTTCTAACAACCTCGCCGATCACTACCGCACAGCGCCGCGCAGCGCTCCATATTATTCAGTTCATCGATTTCGAGAACTGCTGCAGAAACGATCTCGCTGAAAAGAGGCGCCGAGCGGCCAAGCGAAACTCTATATATCGTCCATTCGATCGGCTGTTACCGATCCCTTAAGCCAATTTCTGAAAAGAGGCTTCCTCGCTCTAATACCCCAACTCGGCTCGTGTGCACATGACCGTTCGTCGCCTGTTGGCCGGACACACTTCGAGCACGAACGATTACCGTTTATTATTGACTGTGTCGACGATTCTAGTCATCGTCGAGGAGGCAGCGGTACCGATTACCGCTCGTGCGAATCCGCCGACGTGGATCGATGGCCCTATGGATCGGCTGCCGGAGGATCTTGCCCTTCTTTTTATTTGACTTTCCTACGTTTTTGCTTTTCAGTTTGGAATTTTAGTGGAGCTGTTTTATCATCGTTTTAATACATTTCGCTCGTTCTTGTTTTACTTATTGTTAGTAAAATGTCAGGGATTTGAAATGCTTGTCTTGAAGTCTTGTTATTTTTTGAAAGATTTAAAATGAATTATTCTGCTTATTTGTTTACGTAACCACGTTTACGTTGCGCAACTTTTTCTGCTAATGAATAAATTAAGTATACAGATGAAAACTAGTTAACTTTTAGCAAAATTTTTCTGAAGCGTTTAACTGATTCACATAGAAATTTGATAATTCACTTGAAAACAGTCCCTGAATTTCCATCGTTTCCAAGCAGCTCGCAACTCCATTAGTCCCAGCGATCGTCACTGCGACAGTTTAAGTTCGCGCAATCCAGCTAGCGCGTGTCCACGCTTGCGGTACTGCGAGTTAATACCCGGCGAGTGCAAGCAGTTACTCCGCGGGGCACCATAATCATTTCTAATTACTTATGCAGGCGCAACGATTCACCGCGCAAACTGCACGCACTGCTGCTTCAGCGCCGCTTTTGCTCGTCAACGCGAGGCCTCGGAGAAATTCGACGAGGTGATGGCTCGAGGAGGCTCGCCGGGGGAGATGCTAGATTCACTGTAAATTAGTTGCTGCTGCTTTTCATCGGGGGCTGTTATGACTGCGTTTTTTTTTTCTGCAAGGAGTACGAATTCTTTTTTTATTCTTTTCCACAAGATGCAGATTTTTAATTGGGAATCGGCGGGTAATCCGTACTTTTCTGATGTTTATTGATATTTGCTCGGTTGAACAAAAGGTAGTTAAGTTTTATTGAAATTGAAACATGCTCAATGATACTTGTTTATCTTGGCAATTCTTATTAACGCGCAGCAGTAATTGTATAAAATACGTAAAAGAAGTAATGACTCGGATCAGATCTAATAATTAGAGCTCATTCAAATATGCGGAAGTTAAAAAAAATAGTAGCGATTGAGTTACACAAGTCAACCATTTTTTCCCGATCATTCTGAGAAAAGCTCTTATTTCCAAAATTGGCAGCCATCATCTAAAGCAGCCCTCCTTAACCAACCTTCCTTACGCGATCGAAGCCGCTCTTCAGAATCTCGGCGGCGATAAAGATGATTCTCGCCGCCGATTGTTCCTCGACTAGGTATTGCGAAAACAGATGCTCAGACAGATAGACGACGCGCTGCGTGACTCCTACATAAAGGAGGCTTGACACGGTTTCCCATTATGAATGCGTTTCTTTTACTTGACGAGGAGGCCGCGAAGCGACGCTCGCAAAGTGAAATGGAAAGCCGAAAGCGCGGGTCTATTTTTTGCTCGGGGGAATGCTAAATAACTGTTCTCTCCGCCGTGCTTTTATGATATTTTTGCTTGCACGTATGGCTTTTTAAATATGACATGTTAGTTATTTATTTCAGGCGTTCTGATGCGATTGAGAAAACTTCACTTTTAATTGTTAATAACTTTATTCGTTGTCAATAATATATCTCTAATCGGTTTAAGAGTTTGCAACTACTGCGCAGTATTTTGTTCATTAATTACTGAAGCGAAAACTCAAGGTTCTTTGTGATTCGTGTAACCGGTTTACATTATTCGAATCGTGTAAATAAAATCCCAATAAAGGGTTTATGTAACACCGAGCAAATTGGATTAAGTGCTTCTGTAGATATTGAATTTTTTTATCAGCCTTTCATTTTTCGGATTTATGAAAAATTCTTCATTATATTTATCCTCGTTTTTATCCCCCCCCCCCTCCCCCCCCTCATTATTTTACTTAAAAATTTCTATTTCATTATGAAAACGGCCATTTTTTCTGGTTATTAATAACCATGACTTGTGCCATTAAATACTAAAGGTCAGGTCCACTTGAGCTGGAACTGTCGAACTCTTGGACTGCTTTATGTATGTCCTGTCAAATTGATCTTCATCCAGACATGCTGTTCGTGTGCCACGATTGGCTTCGCGCTTCCTAAGGCTTCCTGCTATATCTTTAAAAGAACCGGTTCCAATATTACGCTTTTTAACCCAGAATAAAACTGATATTTTAAGAAGAAATTTTCTAAATTTGAACAAAAATACAAAATTATTTTTGTTTGAGGACTTGATATTGATTAAAACTTTTAAATACACACGCCGTATTTAGAAATAAAACTAGGTTTCAAAATGGTATTAGTCAAAAAATAAATCAGCAACTATGATTTACAATCTCATTCAAATAATCTTCTACGATACAAAACAAATTAGCAAAACGTTTAACAGCATCTGCTCCTCATAGAATAAAGCCGAGGCTTTGTCCTCTACAATCAATACGAATCCCCGCGGTAGAAAACAAAATGTAAATTGAAAAACATCGTCTGGCTCTCGAGCTTACGTAATAAGGAGCAGGGGTAGGAAAAAAGGGGTAAAAAAGAGGGGGGGGGGGGGAATAAGCGCGCGAGACCACTGCGTCGGCCTCAAATTCGATCCAATTAGGAGGTTAACAGGTATCTGATTAGTATCGGCCGCCGAGTCGAGGGAAAACAACCCAGTGACCATCGAGACAGTCTAGCAGCCTGGCTGCTGACTATGGCAGCTCGAGTGTGAAGTTTCCAAAGCGTACTGGCCGCGAAGAGACCACGATGGCTGATATCCTCGGTTAGTGCGCTCGGATGATATTCTGTGCTGGATTGTTGTGAACGTTTCTGAATGGCGAAGTTTTCGATAGAGATTCGGTTCGATTGTTGAATACATGAACGTGTTTTAAATTTCGGGCTTTGAGAGGTGGAGGTAGTTTTTGTTAATTAATTATTTCAGATTTTTGCTAATGTCCGTCTTCCTTGGACAAGTTTTTGAGAAGGTTTTGCTTGGGATAATTTTTCGGTAGGGTATAAATGTAGTGCTCCTAATGGATAAATATAGAAATGCGTCAACTTAAATCTTCGTAACTTTCGCTATTTTCCTTAATGGTACTTAGAATTCATCTTCGTACTGTAAAGTAGCTATAATTGTTTATGCAATAGTTATCAAATTTATATATATATATATATATATATATATATTTAAACAAAGCCTCATGTTATCAGATTAATTAATGCATTTTGATACGAGTCTAATGATCGATTTATCGTCTGATCTGCGATCAGATTAATTCGTGAGAATTCTTTTCTTTAAACTGTTCCAGTAATAAGAAACTAAATTATTCGTTTCCCGCCACTGTAAATACAATTCTGCTATTATATCAAATGTTTTATTTCGTTTTGAAACCTTACACGTGAAATTTTTTAACGCGGAAGAACAAAATTTGTGTAGCCTTATCGGACTTTCGCCCAATTATAGCTGTTCTATAATAAGAATATAAAATTCGGTCAATTTAGAGTAATCGCTGTCTATTTTTACCATTGTTATATATTTAGAATATTCCAATTTTGACAATATACTCTTACATAATCAGATATAAAAAGCTTTTTAAAAAAACTAGGATTGAAAATCTTTTAAAAAAAAAAAAACATTCCTTTTTTATCGTTTGAATAATTACGAAAAATCAAGTTTTCTTTAGCAATATCTACCCTTCTTGCTTAATCAATAACAGCAAAAAAGTATTTTGTCACTTTTCAACATTAGCAATCCACCATTTCCAGAAATGACAGGCGGCGGTACCAACATGGCATACCGAGGTCTAAGTCAGCACGTAAACTTCGATGCGATCCCAGACCCGGAGGATCGCTTCGCCCTCGAGGAGCTCATCGGAGAAGGAACCTACGGGGAGGTCTACTCTGCCCGCGACAAGGAGACCAACGAGCCGGTCGCTATAAAAATCCTCGAAAACGTGGCCGACAATATTGAGGAGATCGAGGAGGAGTTTCTGGTGCTGAGGGATCTCAGCATGCACCCGAACATCCCTGCTTTCCACGGCTTGTACCTCAAGAGGGCTAAGCCAGCGCAGGAGGAGGATCAGCTGTGGTTCGTCATGGAGGTGAGTTTCTTGAGAAGAGTTTTTATTGCGATTTCATAAAATGTAAGATAGTGGAAGGAAGTTGCATATGCTCTTGAAGTCGTATAAAGTTTGCAGGATTATCCACTTAATCTGGAAGCTTATTTCTTAAGAGGAGGCTTAGCAAAGTATAGATTTTATATCGTATAAGTTATCCCTTTAGAAATAGCTTCTATTTGCGTTTTAGAAACAGGGGTTTCATTGGAAAAGTTACAAGATCTATTGAAAGCAAGTCAGTTTCCTTAGCGCATTCCTTGAATAAATAATTGGAATTTTTTAATTACTGAAATGGTTCTAATCCAAAGTATACAATAACTCGACGAGTTTCTTGTATACTTTATGCAAAATTTAACGATTATTACTAAACTATTAATTGCATAGCGTGCTTCCTTATCCTAAATATGCACGTATCTAACTCACTTTGGCTAGGCGGAATTGGAATACAATACTCAATTAAACTACTTTTCATGCACGTAAAAATACTTGGCTTCATAATTAGATAATTTCAATATAAGTTCAATACAATAAGAAGCGTATATTTAAATACATTGTCTGCTTTTCCTGTTTGCCCGACAATCAATAAGGGTACAAATCAAACAAACATTTTATTCAAATGACATTTTGCTGCCGCAACAGAAAATTTCATTCTTTACTCTCTTCAATCAGACTTTTTTTATTTATCTTCAAGTATAATAACCCTTTATTCCCAACAATAACCTTCAGTTTCTCCAGTCTACCATAGAACTATCAGTGACAAAAAGCGAGCCACAATTGCAGCAATTCCTCGGCTAAATTCAGCTAAACCGCTCTTCTATCCCCGGGCACGAAAATCTGCTCGACGCTCATCATCTCGCGGATCATCGATCGCGCGAACTTTCGAGTTATCATCCATAAAATCGAACCTATAGCTCCGAAACTTCACGCTCGATCGGTATGGATTTTTTTTTTTTTTTTTTTTTTCGAGAAAGTAGCGCATTACGTGGCGCGTTTCTCGCCGTATTATAATCGAAAACGAACTGTTTTTCTTTTTCTGCTGAACGATCTTTGGTGTCTCGGCGATTGTAAATCGGCGATTGTCGAGTCGCTCGGGGAGAAAGTCATGGTTCGTTGTAGCCGATGATAGAAATTGCTTGTTTTGCCAGCGCGCTCAGATCGGATTTTCACGCTGTGTCCGTTAGAGTAATGGTCCCGATGCTGACGCTCGTGGAAATCGGCGTAAATCGAGCGAGCGCTCGCGCGGAAAATAAAGAATGGCTTTTAAAGAGGGCCTTTCTGGAAATGATCGTAAGCGACGGATTTATTATTTTTTCTTTTGTGAAGTATTAACTGGCCAGAGATAACAAAGTGCGCAAGACTTTCACTGATTTTTTTTTTTTTTTTTTTGTTGAGGGTGCCTGGAGAAATAGGCTGGAATAATTTACGTTTTTTGACTAAACGTTTATTATTATCTTCGTTGTCAGCTTTATTCTTTGTACAAGTTTATGAGGATTAATAGAGCATTTTCTGAGAGATTTATTTGATGTAATAATAAAGATTCAAGATCAATAAAGCAATTAATTTTCCTTTATTTTTTAAAATATTAAAATTTGAATGAAGAATTTAATACAATAATTAAAAACTGCTGAATAAACATTTCAGCCCAAAATTCAGTTTTTGAGTTTAAAACTTTTTAGAGGATGATTTTATGTTTAATGGACTGAAATTTATTTTAAGAAAATCATCAGTTTTTGATTGAGACCATCAATGCCTTAATACCGTATAAATCGAAACTTTTTAATAAATATTTTATAAATAGAATATTCGCCCTGGTGAGTAGGAGAGCAATTTAGTTTTTATACTTTTCATGTTTATAACAGAGTTTAGTACTTTTTTATTTCTTTTCTATAGTTAATAACTTCAAGTTTACTTAGAATTAACTTTAACTCTACTTTAAACTTGTTTATTGATACTCGTTAAATTTCAGTGCAGCATCAACATAAAAAGTGAAAGTTTCTCTTTGTCTTGGATGATTTATAATCCTAAGACCTTTTTACAGCAAAGTCAATAATCCCCTTTAATAATCAATAAAAAATATTCCTGCCTTCCTAAAGCCCGCGGCGAGAGATTTGAGAAACAACAATTTTTTCCAAATCAAATTAACCTCGTAAGCTCGTTAACGGGTTTAGCCTACTTCTATTTCATCTGCATCTCGAATATCCAGAAAGGCAAAAAAAAAGAAAAAAAAATAAAAACAGGCATCAAGACGTGCCGCTAAAAGTCTTCTTTCGCTCGATAGCTGTGCACAGGGGGTTCGGTGACGGACCTGGTTCAGGGTCTAAAGAGGCGCGGAAGCCGCTTAACCGACGAGCAGATAGCCTACATCTTGAGGGAGACAGTCGAGGCTTTGATTTACTTGCATAACAATCACTGCATGCATCGAGACGTCAAGGGCCACAATATCCTATTGACGGAGGACGCTCGCGTCAAGCTCGTCGATTTTGGGGTCTCCTCGCACCTCGCCGCTACCCACGTCAGGAGGAACACCTCCGTGGGAACGCCGTACTGGATGGCGCCCGAAGTAAGGATATGCATGACCTTTCTTTTTTAGACGACACCTCATTATCAGACTATATTACTGGACTGCATTAAAAATAACTTAATTTGTAGCCTTATATATAATTCTTTAACGCAAGAAAAGCTACTTTCTTAACAAAACAATTTTTAAAAAATGTAAAATATTTTTGTCCGTGCAAATACTTGTTCTTGTAGCCTCACTTTCTGTTTTTGAATTTTGAAACCATCCGAATTTATTATAAACTGCTAAAATAATTATGAACAGTTTGTTCCAAACAATCTATTGTTCATTTCTTTTACTATCGTACGGCAGACATATTTTGTTGACAATGAGTATAAGTGATTAATTTATTTTGGAAAATTAATGTATTATGGACGGAAAGTCAGTCTTGCCTCGTCTTACTGAAGACACGAGTTCAAAAGGATTTTCCCAAGAAACCTCGCCGTAAGCCTAATCGTAGCTCGTTCGGGGTGTCGCCTTGTTCCAGGTGATAGCGTGCGAACAGCAGCTGGATTCCTCCTACGACTCTCGCTGCGACGTCTGGTCGGTCGGCATAACGGCGATCGAGTTGGCCGAGGGCGACCCTCCCCTCTCCGAGCTGCATCCGATGCGCGCCCTGTTCCAGATCCCCAGGAACCCGCCTCCTTCGCTGAAGAACGAGGACATGCACCTGACGGAGCTCGTCGACTTCATCGCCGAGTGCCTGGTCAAGGACCTCGAGCACCGACCCTTCGCCTGCGAGCTCAAGGATCATCCGCTCCTGATTAACATCGAGAACAAGACCGAGGAGATCAGGGCTCAGCTGCAGGAGGAGATTCGCAGGCAGAGGTTTGTATCTGTTAATAGCCTGCTTTCAATATCTCGCCCTACAACTTCATTAATATTGTGCTGCTCATTAGGATAGTGAGGATTCAACAAACTAACTTCGTTGCTGAGAGATAAGAGTGCATTATATTTTATCTTTACATTTACTTTTTATGGCTTTGATAAAGACTCATGAATATAATATAAGAGTGGTCGAAATGTCGACGAATATTTCGTAATTAATACTACTACTGACAGTTAAATCGTGTCCTGCACTTATATCTAATTATTTAGTTTTAGTATTGAAAAGAGCTCAATTGTATTTTGCGCCTCCTCCTCAAGATCAAATGTAGTGCCCCTACTCCACGCCAGTGTTCGCCACAATTTTTAAAGAAAAAACAAAAGGACCACGCGTGTGCGGCGCATGCCGCTTACCTCATTCCCTTTCTTTGTGCCGGTGAAGCCACACGTCACGCGAAAAATGGGGAAAAAGAAATCAAGACGTAGTGATCGTTCCTTATCAGAGGATCGAGAGAAGTTGATCAGACGCCTTGAGAGATTGGAGAGAAAAAGGGATCGGAAGAAGAGAAAATCGCGACATCACAAACGTTATAACTCCTCATCATCATCGAGAAGCACGTCGAGAGATCGTAAGACATTGTCTTTGCTCGTAATGTAGGAATAAATAAGTTTTATTTTCCATACGTTTGAACATAAAAAATCGATTTCCTCTTAAGGATCCAATCGATTTGTTTGCTAAAGGTTTTAATCTTTAATCCTTTTGGATGAGCAAACGGAATTTTCAGGTTATTTAACCGTTCTTCGATTGTTCTAATCGTGTTTGGCTTTTTAAAGCCTGCATGAGTTTATTATATTGAAGGTTTTAACCTCAAAGAGATCTCACTCGACAGTGTTAATTTTTTGTTTGAGCTTTTCTATTAAGATTTCTCAAAATAAATTAAAATTAAAAATATTTTAATAAGGTTTTAACCTTGTGGTTAAGAACGTCTGTTTTTGACATATATACAGGTAGCAGATCAAGGGAGAGCTATTCGAGGAGGAAGCACAACTCGAGCCAAAGCGACGAAAGATCGCGAGAAAGCTCTAAAGATCGGAACGTACAGAACAAGAACGCGGCGGCCGTGAGTTCGCCAGCACGTTCCCGATCTCCAATCACTAAAGATGTTTCATTGGAAACACCACAAACAACCAACGAGTCAACGGTCGTAAACGCAGTTGCGCAGAAGGATCAAGCGAACGGCAAAGAATCTAATGAGAAAGATCTCAGCAGCGACATTCTTAATGTCATTGGACAACGTCTCCAAGAGGAAAAAATTTTAGCTCCTCCAGTGCACGAAGTTTTTGCTATTCGTTGGTCTGAAATAACAAAACTAGGACTTTCCTCTGAAGAAAGAAACTCTCTGTGCAAAAAATATCCGGCTCCCTCAAATTGCGTATTTTTAAATCCGCCAAAATTGAACACGGAAGTTAATCGCGCAATTACTGAAAATGCTCGAATTCGAGACAAGCGCATTACAGAGAGGCAAGAAAAATTGACAGCAAGCATGTCCGGCATCGGGAAAGCTATTTCAATGCTGTTAGTTCGTGAATCGGCGTAGGATGTTCCTATCATTGAAGCTTTAAGCGATGTTAGTCGATTAATTACGGATTTTATTCATGACGAAATCTCTATTCGTAGAAGCTTAGTTTTAACTAATGTAAGCAATTCAATGAGAGATACTCTAAACGCAACAACTGCAGATGATTTGCTTTTTGGCAATAAACTTGTAGACGAATTGAAATCCGCGAAGTTAGTGGAACAATCTGCCGACGATTTAAGAATTCCGAAGCCTCCTCAACAAAAATTTACAAAAAACTTAAAGGGCCCGCCTCGAGGCCAGAACAAGTCGCAGGGACAAGCATCAGGCGGGCAGAAACAGACATCATACCCATTTCGAAACAGGTCACGTCAGTTGGAGCAGACGCGACACAAGGTTCAGCCTCGACAGTCAGAACAAACCCGACCTACTACGCAGGAGAGGAGCTCGTACAAGAGCGGAACCAGGAGACCGTATTACCCGAAGCGCCAGTAGATATTTCCGTAAGTTGCGCAGCTGGTCGCTTACGTTTATTTTTTAATAATTGGAGATCAATAACCTCAGATCCGAGAATCTTATCATGGATTCAGGGATATAAGATTCCATTTATATCTACTCCGTTTCAACTAAATTCTATTAAAGAAAAATCATTTTCTTTGACTGAAAAGAGATATATTACAACATTAATTTCACAGCTGTTAGAAAAAGGTGCCATTGTTGAATGTCAGCCGGTTAAAGGTCAATTCCTTTCAAACATTTTTCTTATTCCGAAACCGGATAATACGTATAGGTTTATTTTAAATCTAAAACGTTTAAATCTTTTTGTAAGAACCGATCATTTCAAGCTGGAAGATTATAAAACGGCAATTCGGTTAATAGAGAAGGATTGTTTTATGGCGACACTCGATTTAAAAGACGCATATTATTTAATATCCGTTCATGAATCTTCTAGAAAATATCTTAGATTTCAGTTTAATGATAATCTTTATGAATTTACTTGTCTGCCTTTTGGCTTATCCTCAGCACCATATGTATTTACAAAATTATTAAAACCGGTTATTTTTGCGTTACGAAAATCGGGATTACGTTCAGTGCTGTATCTAGATGATTTTTTACTATTTGGAGATAGTTTTATAGATTGCACGAGAAACATTAATAGAACCCGAAATTTGTTGCAACATTTAGGTTTCATTATTAATGAGGAAAAATGTACAAATCCTGCTAAAGAATGTAGTTTTTTAGGTTTTATATTTAACTCACAATCTTTGACCATAGAGCTGCCATATAAAAAGAGAGAAAATCTTAGAAAATTAATTAAAAGATTCGCTGGCCTTTCTAAATGCAGAATCCGAGATTTCGCTCAATTCATTGGCTCTCTAATAGCCGCTTGTCCGGCTATTAATTATAGTTGGCTTTATACAAAAGATTTTGAAAAAGCAAAGTTTTTAGCGCTAGCAGATAATAATGAAAATTATGATGCTTATATGACATTAAATCTAAGTAATTCTCTTTTTAATTGGTGGGAAACGCAGGTTGTGTCAAGCTGTAAGTCTATCGAGACAATTGAATATTATTTAGAAATTTTCTCGGATGCGTCGCTCACGGGTTGGGGCGCAGTGCGTAAATCACAGAAGGCCCATGGTTTTTGGTCGGAATTGGAGAAACAATTCCATATTAATTATTTGGAGTTAAAAGCGGCTTTTCTTGGTTTACAGTGTTTTGCAAAGGAGTGTTATAATACAAACATTCTACTTAGAATTGATAACACAACTGCGATTGCATATATAAATCGAATGGGAGGCATTCATTTTGAAAATTTGAACAATATTACTAAACAAATTTGGCAATGGTGTGAAGAGAGAAATATTTGGATTTTCGCATCATATATAAGTTCGAAAGACAATTTTGAAGCGGATTTGGAATCGCGAAAATTAGAACCTGAGACAGAATATGAATTGTCAGATTCAGCATATAGTAAAATTGTCGAAAATTTCGGAAGACCTGATATTGATTTATTTGCCAGTCGAACGAATAATAAATGTGATCGCTACGTGTCGTGGAAAAAAGATCCTGGATCTGAGGCCATTGATGCTTTTACTTTGATTTGGAAAGATTTTTATTTTTATTCCTTTCCACCTTTTAGTATAATTTTAAAAATGCTTCGAAAAATTAAAAAGGATGGGGCAGAAGGAATAGTGGTCGTTCCAGACTGGCCAGCCCAGCCCTGGTACCCACTTTTCCAGTCAATGTTGCTATCTAAGCCATTATATTTTAAACCAAATATTAAATTGCTGGTTTCTTGTAATAGAGAACATCATCCTCTTTGGAAGACTCTTTCCCTGGTGGCCGGCAGATTATCTGGGAAGCTCTAAGCCTGCGTCAGGTTCCTCAAACAAGCTTAGACATACTGCTAGCCTCAATTGGTACGTCTTCCTTGAAGAGCTATGAGGTGGCATTGAAGAAATGGTGGATTTTTTGTAAATCAAGAGAAATTAGCTTATTCAAGCCCGATATCCAGGAAATATTAAATTTTTTAACGGAGGAATTTCAAAAAGGCCTGTCCTACAGCTCTATAAATTGCACGAGGTCCGCAATATCTTTAATTGTAGAGTCTGATATTGCTCAAGACAATAGAGTCAAGCGATTTTTTAAAGGTATTTCAAACCTTCGCCCTTCAAGACCGAAATATGAGTATACTTGGGATCCGAAAGTTGTCTTAGATTATTTCATTAGTCAACCTTCAAATGAAGACTTAAACATTAAGGATTTATCAAAAAAACTCATAACGCTTCTTGCTTTAACAACAGGGCACCGCATGCAAACGTTTTCATTAATAGAGTTAAATAATATAAAGATTGTTACGGATAAAATCGAAATTAGGATTCCTGCGCGAATCAAAAGTTCTAAACGAAATGCAATGCAACCTATTTTGATTTTACCTTTTTATTCAGAAAAGAAGTTATGCGTTGCTGCAGCGTTGCTATGCTATTTAAATTTAACGAAAAATATTCGTAATTGTCTTAAAAAATTATTTATTTCAGTGAAAAAGCCTTTTAGAAATGTATCGAGTCAGTCTCTTAGCCGCTGGGTTAAAGAGGTTTTGTTCGACTGTAAGATAGACACTACAGTTTTTTCGGCGCACAGCACACGCCATGCATCCACTTCAGCCGCTAAGAGACTAGGAGTCGATTTAGATTTAATTAGAAAGACAGCGGGTTGGACGGAAAACTCTAGTACATTTGCTAAGTTTTACGACAGAAATGTTATATCTGACAGGAGTCAATTTGCGTTGGCAATTTTAGAAAATTAATTATATTTTTATTTGCGTGTTCACGTAATTATCAATTAATTATAACATTATGTATGTTTCTTATAACTTCTCAAGTTTAGTTTATTGTTTAATAAACTTGTTCAGTAATAATGATCGCCGTAACTTTTTTACTTTAAACATCTACATTTGATCTTGAGGAGGAGGCGCAAAATACAATTGTATAATTGAACGAACTTACCAAGTG
>UCOL01004402.1:0-14812 GCA_900474335.1 Ormyrus nitidulus
CTTTATAACATATATCATCACTTACTTAATCAGATGATAGTTAAGTATGCTAAGAATTATTTTTTAAGAGTTCTATATTTTGGTTCACAACTACCTTAAAAACCCCTTTTCAGGGAAACAGAAACGAAATTAACTCGATTGTTCTCAATTAAAAATTCTTAAAAAAAACAATATATAAAAAAACCGTTGCACTCCAACGACAGCGTCGTTATTTCATCATCCCAGCGAAGCATTCTTCGAATCGGAAACCAGACCGCTCCAATTCCCATCAGGCTTTCCATTACGAAGCCGGAGAAAAGCCGCGGCGGCAGAAGCAGCAAGAAAAGCTCCCATGGCGCAAAACTCGGGAGGCTCTCTCTCTCTCTCGATTGACCGCGAAAAAAAGGCTCCCCCCGATCGATAACGAGAACTCGCGCGCGGCGCGGCGCTCGGATTTATCGCGCGCGCTTGATTGGCCATTGTGGGGGCCTCTCTTTAAACCGTAAAAGAGCGCCGGGCGCATGAATGCCGCGGCGATCTACTTATCGAGGCTCTCCCCCGCCTCTCCGCGAGCACCGCCGACGACGACCACCTCGGAGAGAGCTAAGATTTATGAGCGCTTGTGCTGCGCCGCCCGAAAAGGCTGGACTGCAGGTTGCGCGCTGGATTTCGGGGGATGGATCGGGCAGATGTTGATAGAACTGTGGTCTTTTGATTTAAGGCTCGGCGGAGAGCTGCAGAGTGGATTTTGGATGAATTCGCCTTTGATTTAGAGGGATTTTAAAGTGTAGTTGTAGGGATAAATTAGTCGCGGCATTTTTAAACGTTTGGAGAAGTTGATATAAATTGACTCGAAATCCGGCATCATTTATAAAAAGGTCGTTTTTAGTATTAATTTGCATACATTTTAATCAGATTCAAAAATTTTTTGAGAGCTTTAATTCCAGAATAATTCACCGTATAATTTCTTTTTTAAAAAACTGAGATAATTAACGGAATAGAAGGAAATGAAAGAAAGAATAATTTCATTCTAACTTGGTAAAAAATTTATTCTGTAAATGAACGACTTACGAAAAAAAATTTTAAGTGCAATTACTTCAGGCTGCATTAATTTTGCACGAAATAGCGTTTCTTCACTTCTCTCACATATTTTCTCATCATTTTACAATTCTTAATATAAAATTCAATTCCAAAACTTTCAATACCAAATTGTCACAGAGAACATACGTTCCCCCCGTACTCTTCGAAATTTACAAACTTTCCCCGTTCCTCCAAACAAAAAGGCGCAGCTTCTCAATTTCCAAAACAAGCCAAAACGTTTATACATCAACCGCGGCGAAGCGAATATTCGCGGCGCGCAAAAAGATGACGAGCAAACACAGCGGTCGCGGCGCGTCGTCTCCCTTGGAAACAGTAAAGCGGCCACTCCCCGCGAGAGAACTGCTGAGCGAGAACAACAGCCACTTTCGAGCGACTCGATAAAATTTGCAGGGCGGAGGGTAAAACTTCGAGCAAAGTCAATTCCACGTACGTCAGCTGGTCCGCAATCTACTTTTCGCGAGTCCGCGTAATTGACCCGATCCCTTGGCGTCTCGGGCGCCGCTATCGATCACGGCAATTAGCTCGATTTAAGGCTCCGACGGGTAGATTTGCTTTTTCCCATTTTATTTTAAGTTACAGTCATTTAATTATCAGTTTCACTTGAAATTAAAGGATTCGCGAATAAAGTTTTGGACGAGCGTGAGTCGAAAAAAAATCGGGCGTTTAAACCAATTTCGGGACAATCTGCTCCACCCGTCTGAGCACAGAACCTTTTTCTTCCAGAGCAAAAGACCCATCCTGCCTTTTTCGCGATAAGCGAATGCCTCCTCTTGCTTCCCTTTCCAAAAGGGTATTTCCTTGCCAAGACGTGTCCCCGCCTTCGCTCAACCCGGGGAACTCATTATGTGTCCTATCGTCCTTTAGTAGGAGCCAGTATTGTTTTATACGCAATAAGAAAGAATTTGTTGGAATGAATGCGCGGTTCGGATGGCGATTTATTGCTTCCGAAAAATTTCAATTTCAAATGAATTTTTTCTACATATTGTAAATTTAATTCATTTCAAAAAACAAGCATAAAGATTTTACTTTCAATTTTCACGAAGCAATTTGGATCTAAGCAATTCGGTTTAGACATGTCGTTCGAGTGCAGTAATCCATTTACTCAAGTATACCTTGTTTCTTAAGTTCTACTGAATGATTCACAGCTCAAGTGCACCTATAATGGGTGTAGTTAACATTCAGATTATGCGTCGCATAAAGTAGCAAAGTTTGTTGTAAAGTTTAACGCGACTCTACTAACAACAATGTATTAGCATGTCTCGAACATTAAAATTACAAGTGTATCATAATTTAGTTAAAGAGTACCTAAAGATTATCCTTTAAGATTAAAAGGGTAAGCAGCAGTAAAGATATAATCGGTAAAAAGCAAAATTTGCAATTACTTCGAACCCCACAGTTCAACGGGGACAGACGCGAATCAAGGTACATTACGATTGACTGATATTGCAGCTGACAACAAATACATCAAAAGCTCTAAACGCTTGATCTCCCATCCCTATTAATTACCAATAGGGGGTTAATGCGAAGGACGACCCCTACGGGATCCCTTCGCCAACAGGTGGCTCCTCGGAGAGCCGCGTCAATGATTCTACGTTCTAAAACAATACACGTAATAGCAAAATGAAAATAAAAATAAAAACTCACGGGTGAGAGACGCGCCGGCGGATGCTCCTCATGGAAAAGGCTCTGTCCCTGTGGCGACTGTGACTATTCCACGTGGCGGCGCCACTGTCGCCAGCGCCGCCAGTGCCGCCGTCCTGCGGCGGCTGCTGAGCACCTGCAGCAGCAGCAACAGCAGCGGTGACCCCTTGATGCTGCTGCTGCTGCTGCTGCTGAGCACTGCTGGTGGCAGCAGCAGCAGTTTGCTGCTGAAGCGGTAGCTGTAGCTGGGGCCGTTGCGTGATGGTGGTGGCGGCAGAGGCTGCCGCCGGCTGCTGCTGCTGCTGGTGGTTAATCTGCTGCTCAGGTGGCGCTGGTGCAGCTGCCGCCGCCGCCGCCGCCACGCCGCCAGCGCCTCCGTTGCTGGCCGTAGTAGCGGAGGTAGCCAGGACGACGAGGCCTCCAGCTGTGCGTCGGTTGTCCCTGCCGAGGAAGCCTAGGTGGCGCGCTAGTCTGCGGGCGAGCCGACGGGCGAGGCGCGCCCCGGCCGCGCCGGCACCCACCCTGAGGACCTGGACGGCGCGACCCCCCTGTCGCCAGGGGCGGGGGGCGCGTGGGGCTTAGCGAGCTGTCGTCGCCGAGGTCCTCTGCCGAGACGACGCTGCTGCGGACGAGCTTCGTCTCTGCTTCGAGCGGAGGGCGCAGCACTAGCTCCTCCGTTGACCGTTGGCTAGCCGACGGAGGTAGTGCCGGTGATGGAGCCGGTGTGGCTGATGCTGGCGCTGTCGCTGCTGCTCGCGATCGTCGCGACGGTGATGAAGTGAGGGCCGGCCAGTCGAGCGGGCCGAGCCGCCGCTATTCCAAGCGCTGGGCTGCGGGACAGCCAGGATCGGGGAAGGGCGCTCCGTTTCTGCAATTGATAGAAGAACGATGGAGGTTAGTCACTTTTTATTTTATTCGTTTTAGTCGTACGAAATACTAATTACGGTCTGATTCATTTTATGGTCTGGGACCAAAATTCTGGCAAATTTGCTATACCTTCAACTTTGATTCCCTTGTTAACTTTTCGCTAAAGTTGTCTAATCTAATTTAGAAGTTGAGACCCTAGAGAACCGCAAATACCCCTCAGCTATAATTCTTCAAAAAGAAATATTTTATTCAATATTTGATCAATATTGCTATTATTTAAAAATTCCTATTTAATAAAGACTCCTAGTAATAAAGATCCCTAAATTGTTAATAATTAATCATAACTCCCAGACTATTATTCTATAAGCTTCTATACGCTTCTCAGTTTCTCGTAAAAACTCCTTTTCTCAAATTCCCGCCTCGCTTCTCAAGAAACGTTTCGAGGCAGCATCAACAACATATCGACACGAGCCAGACTCGTTTCCCTCCTGCAACACCAACAACAGCATCCCCTGCACGGCTCGAACCGGCACTTGGCAAAACAAGTAGATCGAGTCCAGATCAAGTCAGACGTCAGCCTCGGTTCTGTTCTGCGCGCCGCCGATAAGAAGTGCGAAACTAGTTTTCGAACTAATGCAAATCAATTAGCCGGGGTTCGCGATATCCCGGCGTCGCGTCCGACGTCTCTCCTCTCCTCTCCGCGGCCGACGAAACGCGCCCCGTTCCACTTGCATAGAGATGAGCGGCTGGCAAGCCCGCGCCGCGCTGCAGCCGCACTTCTCGGGGGGCAGCGGACTGCGTCTCTATCAAAGGCTATTCCGCCTTTGGTCGCACGGATGGCGGTGCTTGTTTTGAGTGAGAGCGGATGTTCGCCGCGTAGCGTATTGCTAAAATAACGCTTGGTTTCGTTTGCTTTATATTTATTGGTTAGGTGAAACTTTTCGTTCGCTTTTACTGATTTTTCTCAAATTTTTGTGTAAAACAATAAGTTAAATATTAAGAAAAACGTATTTATGATAATCTTATAATAAATATATAAAAAAAAAACTCGATTATGAGCGATGAAAGGGCGAGTCTAAGATCATGAATTTTGATAATATCATTCGCTAATTTAGAGTAAAATTATCGATATCTACAACAAGGAAAACTTCATCAAAGCAATTATAATCATTCATTAACAACGCGACAGAAAAAGAGCCCTATATTTGCTCTTCCTCGAAGCAGCAGTTGGAAGCTGCTCTCCATTTTATTCAAGCAAACGCGACCGAATCGAAAATGAGCGACAGACAGCCGAAAGCAGAAGTTGCGTAAAGAAAAATCGTCCGGGGGGCGGAGGGCCGAGTTTTCCGTACTTCGCACCGAATAATGCATCCGGAGTTAATTCGTCGGGCTGCCCGAATCAGAAGTAAAAAAAAAAGAAAAAGCGGAGGAGGAAGCGAATGGCCGCCACTAAAAGTTGATTCGAATGTTCTGCCGAGAGTTTCGCGAATCATCAAAGTTTTAGCGCGCGGAAAATGAGTGACGGCTTTGAGAAATTTCCAGTCCCACTCTCCTGCCGGCTGGGAAATTTTTAATGGAAACGGAGATATTTTTTTTTTCTCCGGCGAACTTCTCCGCCCTTTTTTATGGTCTCGGGATTGACGGTTTCCGTAAGACGGGGTAAAGGGATTCCGCTCCTTTTTTGCGAACAGATATATTTGAATGAGAGAAGGACGATAAAAAAAAAGAGGTGTAATTATCCAAGAAGCTGTTCGACGGTATGACCGACTTGCTTCTGTTTGAAATTTTATGAATGTTAAAATCTAGAAGATTTTTAGAAAAGTTATGAAAGGTGCTGATTCAATTTCTTCGTGATCCTGAAAGTTTAAATTCTAATTATTTGCATTTTTCATCGATAAAATAAACTTAATCATTTCTTATTTATCTTTTTATTTTTTAAATAAAAGTGTGCATAACATTTTTCACATCAGCACCACGGAAAAGCTGTAGCGCAATATTTTCAAAAAGAATACTAAACTTTTTTAATACAGTTCACGATTTTTTGAAGCACAAGAGAGCTCAAACTTCATTCGCTTATTTCATTGGCTGCACCGTGCCTTTTAAAATAACGAGGTTTTTCTACTAATTTCGCGAATCAGAAACTAACGAAGTTCACGTTGTGCAGCGGAGGTGAAGGAGCAAGAAGAGTTTTTGATGAAGCGCACTTCAAAAGAGCGCAAAAATATTTCCGCGCCACAGAAAACATTTATGTAGTTGAAATGAAACCACTTTTTCAATATACTCTCAGTCTTAATTGAATTCACTTTCAAAACAAAGATTATAATGTCTAAATATATTAAAAACCTTTTATTAGAAAGTATTCATACACTTTTAATAAAAAAAAGTTATTGTACAGTCAGTCAGCCTTTTTTGTACAAAGTTATGTAAATTGTCTTAATTATTATTGCTTAAAACATTCAAATGCCTTTTAAACTTTTTAATAATATTCAATATTACATAATTACATTTATAATAATATCTTTAAAAATATTCCACACTAATGATCGTAATGCCGGTCAATATCATTTAAAAAATCCGCACCTATAAATTTCTTAACGAAACATCGATATCCACGTTCGAAAATCTAAAAATTTCCATCAGCGAAACGTCATTATCCCCGCGAAACATCCCCAGCCGAGGCGGCTAACATCATCAACCCTCGCGACCTCGTTACTCGGCGGCCAGTTTCCGCATTACATCGCCGTAAAGTCATCGCCCAGAGGCGAAAAACCTCGCCGTCGACGTAGCCATCAATCCATCCTACCAAAGTGAAAAAAAAAGGCGACGGGCTGGGAAGGGACGCTCCAGCTTTTAAAGCTCAAACGCACCGCAGCGCGTCGGTGTCTTTATAATCACGCCGATAGAAAATCCGGTTAGGCCGGGAACGGGAAGTATCGCATTTTTTTCTGCCCTCTCCCGCTTTCCCCCCCGCCGCTTTGACAGTGCCGACGTGCGCGAAAAGCGACCTCGGCCCGCGACCGTTTTACGGGCAAAATAATTTTCGTTTCGTTTAATTAAAGGCACTTGTTCCTTTTTCCGGCGCCCCGTTTCGAAAAAGTTTCGAAAAAATTGCGACTTACCCCCCGCGAGTTTTAAGTATCGGAGATTGCACCGCCGGGTCGGAAAATTAGAACTGCAGTTTGTAACTTTTTAAATGGGAATCGTATTCGGGAAACGTTTTTAGATATCAAAGTATTTTGTTTAAAAATTTATAAAATATATATTAATTGCAATCTGGCGCTAAACTCGTTTTGTAAAAAATTCGAGTGCAATCAAATAATTGCGAGAGAAAATATTGCGAGGAACGTGAAAAGAAAAATAAATTAAAACGGTAGGGCAAGTTTTACAATAATTGCATTAATAAATTAGAGAAAATCATCATCGCGAACATTAAACTTAAAGTACACCTGGCTCGTAAACTGATGAAATAGCATTTTCTTTCAAGTATATTTCATAACTTTAAATGCTGATGCATAAAATCGATTGCAAACCTTTCGTTTCGGATGGAACGTATAAAAAATAAAAAAAAAAATTCCCTTTTACGCGCACCTAAAACGGAAATAAAAACTCGGGCATCAACATAATTCACATTTTAAAAATAAACCATCCCGCTTCGTATATACTCGAGAGCCTCCAATGATAAAAATCAGAGCGCGATCATACTCGAATCATCGCCTGGCCATCTGCCACAAATTACCATCCACCTTTTTCGAAAGCTCTCGCAACCTTTTCGAAATTCCTCTCTCCTCGAGTCGACGCGCGTTTCCCCCCCTCCAAGCAGCCCATCCCCGATTCTCGAAAGCGGAAAAGAGAGACGGCCGAAAGGTCGGCCGGTGGAAAAGTTCGATAATCGAAGTAGGTCCAATCGTCGGAAAGACAGGCCGAATTGCGGGCGCCGTTATATCCCAGCGTCGTCGCTCGCGGAGGACCGAGAGAGAGAGAGAGAGAGAGGGCGACTCTTTTTGTCTTACGACATTGCAATATTTAAATCAAGGAATGATGTAACATTTGGCACGGGACAAGGGCCGACCTTCGGCGGATTAATCCGACTGTATTAAACTGCAGCGATGGTACATGTCAGCGTATCGATCCTTCTTCCTCCCCCCGCGGCCGCGGCACCGAATGCAGCATCGAAGGTATTTATATACGGCCGGCCCCTCCGGCGAGACCTGAAAGATATACCCCTTCGTCCGGTAAAAGAGAGCGGCTTCGAGCCTTCGTTTCCGCGAACGCGAGGAGGATCCTGGAGGGCCGAGGGCCTTTGTCCGCCGGGGGGGACTTTAAATTTTCGAAATTACCCGCGTCGTGGACGTGTCGGTGTTGGATCGAATTACCCGGGAAAGAATTATACTTGCTGCTCGCGCGGGGAAAGGGAGTAGGTCGGGGGGAGGACCGGACGTTTATGAATCTTGTAAATAATTGGATTGAATAAATAATCTCAGCGATATTGCTTACGAGTTCTTTGCTTTCTTTCAGCTTCTTAGAATCTCGACCTTGTTTTGCTTCTATCGTATTATGGCTTGTTTGCAGAATCGGACATTGATTTGGTAAGTGTACGAAAGTCTTTAATTATATCGGATCAATTAATTCGGAATTCTTGATAAAGAAATGGAAAATGTACATATCTAGTAAATATTTGTTTCATATAATAAGCAGGCTGAAATTTCTAATGAGTAAATTTCACTTTTCAAAGAAGCACCCCTTTGTAACACCCATTGGACCGATATCACCGTTTCTTTTCCCATCCTTAAAATCACCTTACTTTTAATTTGCCCTCATTATTCAAAAAGCATCCCAACAAGAATAAACAAAGCCTTGAGAGTATTTTTTCTGCAAAACGCTTGCGTCACGACATTAATAATAATCGATAGAAAATCCCCCACCGCCGCAGCCCACATCGTGCTTTCTATAAACAACTTTCGCTTTTTCTTTTTTTTTTACAAAATCAGGTCGAAAAATATCCCGCAAACAGTTGGCGAGGCTGATACGTCCAAATGGATTTTCCGAGTCGGCCGAAATAAGCCGCACGATGACCTATGTATACAGTCCCGGCGTCTGATTCGGTAATCTCGCGGGACCGCCGACTGCTGCGAAAAAGTGCAGTTTTGGCACAACAAAAAGCGGCGGCGGCGGCGGCGGCGGCGCCCTTTTTTTTCTCTCTCCCTCGTGTAAACGTCCGCAGCCGTACGGAGGCGCGGGGCTTCGCATAAATCTCGCGGGGCTCGCCGATTAATTGCCAACTTGCTGTAAAATTGAGCGTACCGGAAAAGTCGCTTTTCGGAGTTTCCTACCCTTTCGATAAGTGATTTTTAATAGCTGCTTTTCGAAGCTACGGCCTTTCGGTGCCGTGAATATCATTGTTTGAATTTACGACGTTCATCGAATTGAACTGATGGAGAACGTTGATAATTATTATTAATAGCACTTAATTTCTTGTATAAAGTTCCTGTTCGGTGACTCGTTGCCTACATTGTACAAATTATATCCACTGCAGCTTTAAATGGTTTTAACCTGAAAATGAGTCACCAAATCAAGTCAGGACAACAGCTTATCCAAACGAAATCGACGCGCATCTCCAAACAAGCTAAATAAAAAGTCGCAGCAATAATTCCGAAGATAGTAAAACATAGCAAAGTAAGCGTAAAAAAAGCCGCACCTATTATTCGCGGTTAAACAAAACACACTGCATTCATTAAACGAGCGGTATTTCGAGGCGTACAGAGGAAAGAAAAACGAGGAGGCGGCAAAAGCGCCGGGCGGACATCGAACGAGTGGAATAATTAGCGGCGCGCGCAGCTTTACAACCTCGTACTCGCCGCGGAGTCGCGGCCGAGATGAAAACTCATTTTTCTCATCGAGTCCCCGCAGTTTCTAACAATTAGCATTTAAATCTTCTCGCTGCGCTTGCACTCACAAATGAGCTTCCGCAGTTACTCGTCCGCGGAACACCGCGAGTCAATGGAAGCGAGGAAAAAATTTTATTGAAAGTCTGTCTGGATTGATGAAAAATAAAAATAATGTGTAATTTTAGATAAATATCCTTATTCAGATCGTTAAAACATTATTCAGGTATATTTAATAAACTAAGTCCATTAAAGCTATAATATAAACCAAAACGTACACATCAACAATTCCCCAGCAAACGATACCGCCACCCCGACCATTCTTCACGCGATCGCGCGTGTCGAAGGCAGGCGGGCGGGGGCAGGGCACCGAGACAATTTGCGCGGCCGCGGCCTTCAATTTTCCGCGGTCCTTGGCAAAGAATTTCCTAAATCAAAAAATTCGGGCCGACAAAGCCGAGGAGGCGCGCCACGTCGAAAAAAACGCGCGGCAATTAGCCGCGTTGGGCGCCAAAGGACAAAGGGGGCCCGCCGCTGTGGAGGGAGAAAAGCGAGGCGAGAGAAAAATAATGTCCGCCGCGTGTTTTCGCCTATTGAAAATAAAAACAATCGCGCTCGATATATCGCAGCCCCCGATTTTCTTGCTGGAAGAGCCATTGTCGGACCGTCCCTCCACGTTTCTGGCCCGCTCGTTCTCTTTCTTTCTCGCGGCCTATCTGGGTACGGAAAGGATTTTTATACCTATGTGCTTTCGCTGCTTCTTATTCCCAATCTTTTTTCCCCGAATAATCTCACTATCTGATAGGACGACCAGCTCGGTGTACTGAAAAAAGTTTGGATGAAAGAGCTCGCGTGACTATAGCTTCTTATTTTCTTCTTTCATAATGATATTTTAAAAAATTTGTAAATTGAATTCAATTGTAAAAACGTGGTTTAAATTCAACAAACGTCAAAATTAGTCTATACAATGAAGTCAAAAAACTTGTAAAAGTTTATAAAGATAATAATAGTAATTATAACCAGATTTTCCCTATACATAGAAACAAATTTCACTTTCCCAAGAAACATTTATGCGTCCACCCGGCATAGTACGCTGCTTTGAAAAAAAATCCTTTTAAGTTAGCATAATACCCCTCGAAAAATCTCGAATTCCGGGGCCCATCTCTCCCAGTCCGTGCAATTTTCGGCGGGCTTTCAGTCAGCTGAAAATCCGGGCCTCTCGGCAACTGGCTTTTTCCCGCCTCTATTTCTCGCTATCTCTCAATTTCACTCTCTTTTCTCCCGGTAGGGCTGCAAACTAACTCCTCTCTCTCTCTCTCTCCCTCGCCCCACTTCATGCGCGCGTCTCCGTCCGCAGCGCTCCGCGGAAGATTAATGTGTCTTGGAAAGTGCCAGGGGCAAGAGGGCCGAAAAAAGATGCAGCCACCGACAAACATAAAAGAGGAGAGTCCCTCTTCCTTTTTTTTCTCGCCCTCCTATCCGTCATCCGTCCATCCGTCCCGCCGCCGCCGCGGCGCTGCAAAATAGGACTGCCGGGCTAATTTAGCCGCTGGGTAACGATAATAATAATTATCCCGCAATAACGAATCGCGCGCGCGGGGGAGAATTGGGTCGTGAAATGCGCGCTTTTAAGCAGGCGCTCGCTCGTGCACACAGCCATTATTTCACCCTCCTGCCTTTTGCGCGGAGCTTCGAAAGCGTCCGATATATATAGGCGTGTGACGATGGGGGGTGAAAGATTGAACGGCGCTTAAAAGTTTAAGCGAGGCGGGGACGCGACGGCGAAAGCTCAATCGGAGCCCTCTTTAATGCTTCGGGCGGGATTGCTATGGTTTCGAGTGGCGCGGATTGTAAATTGGCGCATTGAAGGTGGAAAAATTACGAGCTGTTTATTACGCTGTTTAGGGAAATGGACTTGATTCTGCATCGGTTTCGAGGCAAGTTTAGGCTACAAAAGTTTCTTTTAAGATTCTACGTGAATGGATTACGAAACTATTCTTTTACATATATAATAGATATTTGTGCGATTTGGAAAAATATAATATTTATCAATAACTGAGAATAAACATTGAATATTTGTAGCAACGGCTGTTAATTAACATTATATTTACAGACGTTTTTTGCATGAAATATACTATCACTGCCAATATTTATATTTAGAATCCAAAAATAAACTTGTTCACATAACACATAATTAACTATAAGTAAATTTCACGCCTTTGATCTGCCAATATCATGACATTAAGCATTGCAAATACTCAATTTGTTCGACAATAATAAATCATTCAATTTCGTCAACATTCGTAAATTATATACGCTTTTCTGTACAGCGACATGTATTAAACCTTCCCATAGGTTAGACCAATAAACAGCCAGCTAAAAGAAACCTTTAATCTAAAAACGTATATTCCAAAATGAATACGCGTTTATTAGCAAAGATTCCCAAAGCAGCATTCAACTGTCCCACAGTGAAAAAAACAAAAACAGCCCGAACGATCGCACCCAGAAATCTTGCCCCGAGCCAAAGTCCTCGCGGGGCCTCCTCCTCGCGACGCTCTTCGTTCCCGCGGCGATGTAACTTCCTCGGCGATCGATCACCTCGGCTCGCCTCGGTACGGATACACGTATCTCTCTCTGGGCGTGCTTTCTCTCGCGGGCTATAATTAGACGCATCGCCGGATCCATCCGGGTCGCCTCTGTCTGTGGCACCTCCAAGCTTATATACATACATATATCGCCGCGTATCGCACGCAGCCCGTTTTGATCTGTGGGCCTGTGTTTGTGCGTGTGTGTGTGCTCGCGCGCACCTCTCCGCGACCCTGCGAGATTTGTTCTACTTGGCCTGGCCGCGATTGCCTGCAGATGAATTGCGCGGCCGAGATGTAATTGCCTCGAGAACGCCGACGCTTTTGGTTGCCCGTCGCGGCGATGCTAAGCCGCATCGTGAATGAATGTTAATGATTGCCGGCGGGAGACGAGCGGCTCTATTGGGGTTAGTTCGGGTTTTGGGCTGGGTTTTCTCGCGAAAGGGATGTCTTTGAAGAAAAGGTTCGATGCCTTGAGAAAAGGTAGGATTGCACGGATCTCTTTTCATACTATAATAGGCTCTACGAAATTCGTTTTACGAGATATTGGTGTTACGATATTTTTATTATTGTAATTAACAGCGCACGATTCGCGGCGGTAAGTTTTGCGTTACAAGCAATATAAATACCACTTGCAAAGTGTAAAAAATAATACTATGCGTACCATTAATGTTGCACTCTACCATTAATTAATGTATCACATCTTCAATACGTCGTGTTTGCTACATCTGCAGCAACGTTTTCAGAATCGCATCGAGTTTATTTATCGGAAAAAATGATATTTTATCCTTACGTATAACCTTGTTTGCGAAGCCAATAAGCATTTATCCGTTGATCGATTCGCTTTGAATTATTTCTCGCGCCCGGATTATGCTTCGCATCGCTAACTGGCGCTAATTCAGCTAAACTCGCAGCCAAACTCGACCTCCGGCGAGATGCGCCGAACTTTCTGGAGAAAAAGAAAAATCCCCTTTTCCCCGGAGCGCCTTCGCGGAGCGATCTTAAATTCATACCCGCGAACCGAGGAATATTTTATTTAGAAAGGCGATTCGGATGCGATGAGGAGAGCGAAGAGAACTTTGTGTGAAACCAGGTGCAGAAAGCAGGAGGAATCGGAATAATAATTTATAAAGGAACTTTATGCTTCGGTAGATTCGCTTCTGGGTAGGATACTATTAAAGGAATTTTGCATTATCCGCTTCTCTCGTATACCCCCTTATTTAAAAGATTGTCAATTTTATTTAACGGAAATATTGGATGAACAATAGTAAATTCAAGATAACTGTATCGCGGCTACTACTTTTTGTTACATTTTTATGTACAAAAATAAAGTGTCTTATCTAAGTTATTGGTAAACGAATATAAAGGCAGTTACACTTGTAGTAATACGACGAATAAATAAATTAATATAGCGATTTAAAATAGATCTTATTGTATTTATAAAAATAATTGTCTTTTTGAAAGCAGTATCTAGCAATTACTTCCGTAAGCTGCATACCTTTCAAAACAATAACAAATTCCCGCCGGCTCGATCCCGCCCTAACGAGAGCCCAAAAGCAATAAAAAAAAAAACGTCTCTCCATAGGCCGCAAAGCGGCTCCGTCCCCCGAAGCTGCCGGCCCGCCTCGAAGCGGAGTATACGGAGGCAGAGAGAGCACACGGCGGCGGTGCTAATCGGCGCGAGATCGATAAATCCAGCCGCGAAGTGGCTCGGCCGCCGCGTACGCCGAGAGAAACGCGCTCCTCGTCGCGCGACATCTGCTGCTCGCGCGCGCGCTCTTTCGTTATACTTGTACGTCGCTGCTTAACGCGCCGCGGGACGATCTGATTTGCCGGAGAGGGACGCTCCGATGAAAGGGAGACCGATGACAGGGAGGTTGAGGGGTGAGAGTATCGAGTTATATCGTCGAGTGTTTAATTGACTGGGAGAGCTGCCGCGCGCAGCCGGGCTTTATTGGCTTTTTCTTTTCTCCGGGAGAGGAGAGGTGAATGCGCCCTTGGGGGATCTCCGCGCGCCATGCCTTGGGAGCGGCGGCGACGGTGCTTTTTCATGCGAGCCAGCTCCTGGGCTGTGAGCAAAGAGGTACTGTTTTCGCGTGGACGAGCGAGGAGAGAGACAGAGAGAGCGCTTTTGTGCGGGCTTTCAATTACAAGTTATGTTGCAAATTGCATCGGTGTTTAATTAAGCTCCGGGAAAAGGACAAAGCTCCGGACTGAAAGTGAATGGTTTAATGATTAAATTTTCTTGGACGTGTACTGCGCAAAAATATATACGTATATAGAAGATGAAATTTTTTTAAGGAAATAATAAAAAAAATTATACGTAAATATATAATGTTAAATCGATGTACCCGCAAGTTGTCTGAATAAGTATTGCGCCGTCGCAATCTGTCCATTATCTGCGCTTATATCTATTCAATGTTTTCATTTCGAGAATGCATATTCAGAACGGCAATTTCCCTCCGTCTCGCGCGACGAACCGAAATTTTCGTTTTTAACCCAGTACAGGGCCGCCGGACCATCAACAGTTGGCTCGTATAAATTGCTAAATTATACAGTCGCCATTTTAAAGGACCTCGGCTTCCCATTCGATTTGCATCGAAGAATTCAATGCCAAGTGTGGTGAAAAACGGCAGCCGAAACGCGCGGAGCCGATGATCGCGTCGCGGCATCGCGACAATAAACGCGCGGGAGAGCCGCGAAACAAAACGGGTTTAATTGACCCAATTCCGCGGCGAGGATCCCCCCCCCCCCGCT